>WEIV01019882.1:73823-132995 GCA_013390005.1 Calyptomena viridis
CGGGCCCAGGGCCGTGCGGGGCCCCCGGCCGGGCCCCCCCGCGTGTGGGGCTATAGGGGACAGCGGGGACACAGTTGTGGCGTGCGGGGCCAGTGGCGCAATGGATAACGCGTCTGACTACGGATCAGAAGATTGTAGGTTCGACTCCTGCCTGGCTCGCATTCGTTTTTGTCCTCTCCCGTCACCATCCGAACAGGGAGGGACAGGGGCCCGTGGTTTTTCGTCTGATTTCAGCCTTCTGACTTCATCAGGAACTGTAGCGATAAGACAAGGAGTAATGGATATGAATCGAAAGAGGGGAAATTTAGGATAGATTTTGGGAAAACATTCTTCACTGTGAGGCTGCTGAGGCACTGGAACAAGTTGCCCAGGGAGATTGTGGATGTCCCAATCCTGCCAGTGGTCAATGGCAGGTTGGATAAGACCCTGAGCAACCTGGTCTGGTGGGAATTGTCCCTGCCCATGGCAGGAAGTTCGGACTAGATGATTTTCCAGGTCCCTTCCAACCCCTTAACATTCTCTGATTCTGATTTGATCCCATTTGTCCACCCAGCGTTGTGTCTCCCAGAGCAAAACACCATTGTAGGCTTAAACTTTTCAAACCATTTAAACACACGGCTGACCAAATGCTTTAACCTGCCAGCAAATTAACCCGATTAACACACCAACACATTGCACATCTTTTCGGCCCAAGGGGAGGAGCAGTGTGCTCAGCACTGGCCTGATGCACTATGGTGAGTCTCCCAAACAACATCAAAGAAAACAACCACGAGGTCTGTGAAGGCAGCAAGCAATGCTGCTGTGATTAAGACTGTTGTTTTCATAGTGATTATCCATCAGTCTTGAGAAGAGTGAAAGCAGCCTCGTGCAGTTGAATGAAAGGTGTGTGATTCTGCAAAAAAACGGAAGTATTTTTTACATGTATAAAGGCTGTGCAGTGTATAAAGAACAGCTCCCAGCCAGGAGAGGTGAGTAAGGCATCCCCAGTGGTTAGATCTGAGAGCAGCCAGTCATTGAATCATAGAATAGTTTGGGTTGGAAGGGACCTTTAAAGGCCATCAAGTCCAACCCCCTGCATGGAGCAGGGGTGACTTCAACTCGATCAGGTTGCTCAGAGCCCTGCCCAGCCTGGCCTTGAGTGTTTTCTACCACCTCTCTGGGCAACCTCTTCCAGCATTTTATCAATCCCATCATAAAAAACTTCTTCCTTATATCCAGCCTAAACCAACCCACTTTCAGCTTAAGGCTTGTAAAAAGTCCCTCTGCAGCTCTTTTGCAGGCCCCCTTCAGGTACCCGAAAGTGTTATAAGGTCTCCCCGAGCCTTCTCTTCTCCAGGCTGAACAAGCCCACGTCTCTCAGCCTGTCCTCGCCGTGCAGATGTTCCAGCCCTCTGACCGTCTTGGTGTCCCTCCCCTGCCTCTCTCTAACAGGTCCCCGTCTTTCCTGTGCTGAGGACCCCAGGGCTGGAAGCATCAGTCCGTGANTTTTGACGCTTCTGGCCCTACGGGGGTGGAACAGGAGAAGCGGCTTCGCTCCCGCTGAGGCAGACACTCCTAGAGCCATTTCAAATACGTCTGATACGCAAGCAATTCACATCTCTTTTTTTTTTTNAGCATCAGTCCGTGAATTAATCACAGGCTTCCTATGAAAAGTGTTTCATGGCACTACGAATAAATAACCGAGGCAGCCGATTAGTGCTGCTGACATTTGGAGCCGACGTCCCGTACGTTGCTGCCAAGAGCTCCAGGGACGGTCTCGAAGCGAAGGCGCGCCAAAATACGAGTGCGAGCCAGGCAGGAGTCGAACCTACAATCTTCTGATCCGTAGTCAGACGCGTTATCCATTGCGCCACTGGCCCCGCACGCACAACCCCTCCCGGCCACCGCCCACTCACCGAGCCCCCGTCCTGCCGCTCGCCCCTCGCGGCGGCCGGCGCTGCCGGGCGCATGNCAAGCAATTCACATCTCTTTTTTTTTTTCATTTTTTAGGAGGGGAAACAAAAAAAAAAGAAAGCACTGCAAGGAGGTGGCAGCTCTGCAGTAAACATTGAAATCCGTGTTGCAGCAAGGCTTTTGGAAGTGCTTCATTGTTTTCCATAATAATATTCATTATTATATTTAATTACACGATAATATAATTTAATAAGATGTAATTGATGATACATTATAATAGTCACAGAATTTTTAGGGTAGAAAGAGACTTCGGTAGATCATCTCGTCTAACCTCCCTGCCAAGACAGGGTCACCTAGAGCTGGTTACAGGGACACATCCAGCAGGGTTTTGAATGTCTCCGGAGAGGGAGACTCCACGACCTCCCTGGGCAGCCTGTTCCAGTGCTCTGCCACCTTCAATGTAAAGAATTTATCCCTCACGTTGAGGTGGAACTTCTTGTGTTTTAGCTTATGGCCATTGCTCCTTGTCCTGTCACTGGGCACCACTGAAAAGGCCCTGACGCCATCCTCTCGACACCTGCCTTTGAGATATTTATACGCATTAATGAGATCCCCTCTTAATCTAATAAGGTATATTTAGCCTTTTTTTCCCATTTTCTATTGTTTCCTTTTTCCTCCAAGTCTTCTCTTCCACTACAAGTGCTACATGGGGTGCAGAAAAACATGCCTGTCAATAACTCCTGGTTTGGAGAAAGTAAACATGTCTGAAAGCATCCAAGTCTGTCTGCATAGCAGAGGAAGAATGGAAGTGAAGTTTCCTCCCTCAACAGAACCTGGAGTGAGTCTTCTCTCTGTGTGAGAGTGTTTCTCTCAGGTAGATTTCAGGTATGAGAGCAAAGAAGACCCACTCTCTGTGGGAACATAATGCAAGCAAGATTATCAGCAGGGAAACAGATTTATGAAGCTCATCAGGAGTCAGACCTTCAAGCTGTTTCTCTGTAGTTACATGCTTTGTGCATTGCATCCCTGGCCCCAGACACCTCTATATTAATTAGGATGGTTTTGTGCAAGCACATGGACACACATACAGACACCAACAACAACCATTTCTCCTTTCTCTTCCAGCATGGTACAGTGCATCCCTCTCAGGAAGATTTCAGGTGAAATCCAGGCGTGAAAAGCCTGCCTGACAAGGAGCAGAGGCACCCCGGTGAGCAGAAATTGAGGAAAGCCATCCATTTCCTTAGGTGTCCATTATCCATACATGTTTGCACTTACCAGCAGTCAAATCTAAATCCAAAGTCCAAAAGGACATCCCTATGCCATTCCCTGGTGTGAGAGAGCACACAGACTTCATTCAAGGCCAAAGATTATTTTTCCCTAATATTCACCCCTTCCTATATAAATGTTCTAAACTCCTTTGTTCCTTTTCACTGATTCAGTGGAAACCCTTTTCCCTTCTTCTAAATGATAGCTTACAAAATAAAAACATACCCAGAGTTTCTTCTGGTGAAGGAACTGTGTCCTTTCACCCTCCAACTCCATCTCTAAGACATTTTTTTCTCCCACCCACCCAGAAAGTATTGACACACATGCACTTCTATGTAATGGTGTATATCCCATAAGGGAGAATGAAAGCGGAAAAGGGAAAAGGGAAAAGGGGAGGGGAGGGGAGGAGAGGGGAGGGGGAAAAGACCAACTCTCACAAAATGTAGGCACTGGTCTCAGGACTTACTTTATGCTAAGCAACTACTCTGTCTCTTGAGCTACGGTCTATTACATTCGTGTGACTTCTTGGCTCACCTTCCCACTCTTCTAGGACATGCTCATGGATCTAAAAATAATAAATGCTTTTCACTACAGTAACATCCTATTCAGTGCTTTGATGATAGGGTAGTTTGTGAAATACTTCTTTTAGGAGCAAGTTATTACTGATGGCGACCTGCAAGTGCTTAATTATTTCTGTATCTGGTCTCCAACAAGGGCAAATAATGAGCTGTGCATGTACACCCTATTCAATCATTTGTATCAGTTAATAATGAAAGATGCCAGACATTATAAAAACCCCCTTCCTATGACATTTCACTCTGATACACTTGGTCAGTTACCAGAGTGAGCTAGCACAGGCAAACAGTGGGATCAGGTGTTATTATGTAGCCTGACGGATACAGAGGGGGACACCTGCTCCAAGAAACTTTTCAGCTCCTGTGTTGTAAGAAAAGGTTTGTTTGTATTTCAAGCAAAAGCTCTCTCTTCTGCTGGATAAATGGGAAATAGAAAGATTCTCAGGGGAATATGAGGGCAAAAAGTTTTAGACTGCCTGGAGGATTTCAAAGGAGAGATGGTGAAAATGTTCCTGCATGACAAGGTGCTGCCTGATGGATGCAATTGGAGATACGTGGCACATGCATAGACAAGATGTTCTGGTGATCACAGAGGTGGGAAACCACTGGAAACAAGAGAGCATTTTCCTGATTTTGCTAGTACCTGACTCTTTCTTAGTCCTTTACTTAGGTACTCTTGTCAGTGTATCTATTTTAAATATTGTAAACATATGCTTCTGTTTATATCTACTCTTCACTGACTTAGGTGGGATTTCAGGATCACCAGACATACCTAGTTGTCACTCATCTATCAGCAGCTCTATCAGCTGACATCCTGGGCACTTAGACATGATTTTTGGCTCCCCAGGACATTCTCCTGCCCCGTTCCATCAGGAGGAGTTGGATAGATGAGCATCCTCCGGGGTCAGCCAAGCTGGAATGTGACAGTAGAAAACTGGAAGATGCTGAGAATAGACTTGAATGTTGGAGGTTCCCAGGGGAGCTGGGAAAGATCCATGTAGTAACAAGATCTTTTCAAAAATAAATCTCTTTGGAGATGGAGCTGACGCCAACGTTCCCAACTTTTCCCTCCATCCAAACATGGTGGGGTGGGAACCTTGGGGAAAACCTGAGCCTCTTCATTTCCCTTGAATACGTTTTTTCTTCCCCTCTCCAGGAAGCCAAGGAGTATAAAACTGACACACACGAGCCAGGCAGGAGTCGAACCTACAATCTTCTGATCCGTAGTCAGACGCGTTATCCATTGCGCCACTGGCCCCCAGATGTGGGCCCCTCCCCCATGACGGTGACCCGGGTCAGCCTTCGGGCCTCCCACCTGATCCTGAATGGGGAACCCTGACTCCCAGAACCATCCAGATGCGGAGGTTGCATGGTGAAAATCCCAATTTCTGTGTCCAAGTTCCACTTCTGATGTTGCTCCACTTCTGATGAAGATCTTTGCAAGTGCAAGCTGAGAACAAGTCACATCGTGTCACCAGCTGCGATATCTGTGCTGAAAGGAAAAAAGAAAAAGATCATATCATCCAGTTCCCAAATTCTGGCAGTTGTGTCATGCCAGACACAATGCAGACACAGACAGTTGCTCATAAATACTGTCATGCTTCTGCCCCTGGAAGCCATTTGGGCCAGCAGAGCCTGTCTGTTCCCATGGTGTCTGGAGGAGGAATCCCAGCTGTCAGAAGAAGATGGGATCTTCCACGATGCTGTGGCAGATGAGCCTTGTACCCTTCACCCCACGCTTGGTCCTGCCTTCATGGAAGAATCCTGGAGCAGACAGACAGGGTCTGTGGGGCTGGGACAGGCTGTGTGGTGCAGCACAGAGCTGATCTATGCGAGGGATATGGAGAGCTCAGAAGGCACCAAGATAGCATCAGCACCTTGTCTTCCAGGGAACCCCCACACCACTGTCACAACGATACCTCTCCTGTTACAACGTGCCTGACTCACATCTGCACGTCGGTTCCTGCCCCAGCCTCTGAGTTACTCTTGGTCCATACCCCATAATTTTTTCCTGCAGCTCAGCTGCCAGAGACAATGCTCTTTGGACTGTCAAAACAGGCTTTGCCTTTGAATTCATTCAAAGTATCACGTTGGTACTTCACATATGAGACCAATGTCCCAGCAACTGTAGTCTTGGTCACTTGATATACTCCCCAAAGGCCACAAGGTCCCAGAACTTGTTTTCCAGTTTTCGCTCATCAATTACATGGAAAGTAAGTTCTGCTTTTCTGTGAAGAGCCAGGGATATATAACATTCTGGATGAAATCTCAGGACTTCTCAGTGACATCAGCTGCCTGCTTTTCTGAGCCCTTTGCTTACCTTACAGCAGTCAAATGTGTTGACCCATCACTGATAATAACTTACATGTCAGTGAGCTGCAAGCTTCTTTCCAGTGGTATCCTTTGATTCCTCTTTGATTTCTTGCATGACACGTGTCCATTCAGGCTTTCATAAACAGGTCTGTACCAGAGTGAGACAGGATACTAGAAAGAGACTCAGCATATTTAGCCCTACCTTCATTAGGCAAATGAAAAACAAATCAAAGCATTTCACCAGCACTGAGCACATTAGGGAGCATGGAAAAACATGAATGGCTCTTTTTTCCATTCCTTAGGAGCAGGATGGGATTCATGCATCCTACTGGCAGTGAAAATACCGGGAGCTGTTGGAGACAGACATTAATCACCGCAACCTTATTTGAACATACATTGCTACTAAACTTTGCTTGACAGCATTGATTCTGCCTGACTACTGTGATAAGTGACAGCTTTTGGCTTGACTTGTTTGAGAGTGCTTCTTCAAGTCATGGACTATCTCATGGGGTACTGAAGGTATTATGTTCATTCTCAACAAAAAGATATTGAGAATGAAGTTTGAAAGGAGGACGAGCCAGTTTAGCGGCTCTTTGTTCCAAAGTAAAGTCCCACTTCTCCTTCCCTCTTCATTTCCCTTGAATACACGACTTGCCTTATCCTTGCTCTGGTGATCTGTGGTCACTCCAGGCACCTGAATTAACTTGATAATCCAGTAAAAAAGTGGGTAATTTTCCAAAGGTCAGCCAGGTGAATCAACTCAGATGGTGCAAATGGGGGGACCAGACCTTGCAGCTAGGGCCAGCACAAGGGAGGCAAGAAACCCAGGCTGCCTCATCTCAATGGCCAGGGCAGCTCAGCCTCCTGTAAGTGCTTGTCAAACTGCAGCCTGGAGGAGATGTTGTGCTGAGATAATGAAGTAAAAGTCATGGAGTGGGAGCCAGGTGTGAGAAGTGGGGAAGGTATCCAGTAGGTGAAAGGTAGATCCCCTGTCTGCCTACACAGACAGCTCAATTTAGACCTGTTGAGTCCATCCTCTCTTCATTTTCATTCTTGCTCGCTTTAGTTTTTGCAGATGCAAGTAAGGTGAGTAGTGGAGATGAGGCCAAATTCCTTCTGATTGCCTCAGGCTGGTGCAGAGGGGTAAGCACTGAGGGGAGCAGCTCCATAAGCAAAGACTTGCAAATAGTTTCTCTTTTGCAGGTGGGTTCTGGGTTTTTTCCCCTGAATTAATCATGAAACACCACAAAGTGAATGAAAGGGGGTGAGCATGTCCAAACTGCTGGTGGGCATACAACAGTAGGAAGAATGTCATTGCAAACAGGAGTTTGGAGGGGTGGAGTCGGTGCCTTTGTCTACTTGGGCATTTTGGACTTGCACCTATTTCTCCTGTTGGCAGCCAGAGAGATGATCCACAGCATGCCTGAGCCAGGCAGGATAGAGGGCTCCCAGATATTAGCTCAGAGATCTAGGGAATGTTATTCCTACTGGGATGATAGCATGAAGGACGGTGTTATAAAAGGGTAGTCTCTCAGATTTCCATGCACTTCTAACAGAAAGCTCTGAGCAAATAAGGCCACTCCATTTTGCCTAATGGAGAACGTTCTGCACTCAAAACCAGCTGTGTTGTGGTGCCTGGCAATTTAGAGAGCAGGACCCAGTAAGATGGGCCCTGCTTGAACCAAGGAGAGAGCTGCAGCTAAGACTAATGATTTGAGACAAAGCCTTGGTCAAGCAGCAAACCATCCTAATGACTGGAGAAAGCTGGAGACAGAGCTGGAAAATTAGGGTAGTGGCCCGGTGAGGGAGTAAATACAGATAAGAGCTAGAAATGAGATGGGGTAATACATCTCTAAAAGACACTTTCTCCTTCTCCTGACTATGGCCTGTCCAGGAGAGAGCAGGGAGCTGCAGCTGAAGGAAGGCATATTGCTTTGGATATTTGCACACAATCCTTTGGATATTATGGAGAACGAGCTGGCAATCCAGAGTGCTTGTAAGGTGCCCCAAGCTCTACGTGGAGTTTTACCACATCCTTTGGCAAGGAACAAGTCATTAGTATCCAATTACACTGAAATCATACTTAACACAAGACAGGTTAAGACAAAAAGCAAATAAAAACATATACTCACAGTTGCCAAGACAGATAAACTTACAAAAGAGATAGATGGGGAAATGAGAGAAAACCAGACTTCAGTTACTGGCTTTGAAGATTAAATCAGCAAGGCTATTCCCTCATATCCAGCCATTTTGCCGCAGGCTCTCCTGACACATTGAGGAGCGAAGAGCCTATCTTCCTCCACACCTTACACCTCAGGCAGTGGTGACCAAGAAGGTTTTCTTTGCCAGGGAACAAAGCACTTCTCGTGTCCTCCTAAAAAATTATCTCATAAACCCCCAAATTCTTCCAATCCTAGGAGGTTCATCACTTTAGTATGGAGCTCCTCCTATTTCTTCCCTATTCAAGAGACAAGGATGGCCTTTCCTCATGGCAAAAATAAGAATGATTTCATTCTTTTAGCATTACCTGGCCAGCTAACAATACCTTGGCTTAAGTGCTAAGCCAGAGTGTTGTCATGGGAAAGCACTTGCTTGGTGTCTCAATGCCACCATTTTCTTTTTGCCTTTTTTTTTTCCTGTAATAATGTAAACAACTGTTCTTTGCCCTGCCTGCTATCATTATTCTGCTGGGCATACATCAAAGTGTATGTGCCTAGGCCAGCTTGGTTTGGAGGGGATGTGTTGCTTCAGGCTAGTGCTGGGAGTAGAATCAAGGGGAGCCAGTTCCTGCCTGCTCAAGCAGAGGCTGCTCCTTGGTTGATGGGACTTGTCTTTTCAGGGAGAGTGTAAGACAGTCCACTTCCTTCATGGAAGAGGATAAAGGAGATGAAGGTTAATGTGGGAAGGAGGAGAAGCAGGCTGCTGTGGTGCTGTGATGCTGTGAAATAGTGGAGGAGGGTATATTGTGCTGGGCTTGAGGAATCACTTTAAAAGGACTTGTTCAATGCAGAAGACATCCTGAGACCTACCACTGTGCATGCACATGCAGTTTCCTTTCTTACCCTGTTGTGTCTCTTTCCCTTTGCATCTTCCACTTGCCTCTGCAAATGTTCTCCTGCCAGTTTTACAAAGTGACCTCACATAGAAGCCACACAGAGATACCCATTAGACAGCTGGCAGCACAATTTCCTACCTAAGTGGAAGGAAAGGGTCCAGTGCATTTTCACCCCCCTGCATGGCTCCTGCAGTGTTTGGGGCTGAGGGAGGAGTGGGGACCACACCAGGCCAGGGCCAGAGAGCAGGGGCATTGATTCTGCTGCCTCCCACATGCTGGACAGTCATGCTTCACTCAGAAAGCTGTAAATCACTGAATCACACACAATCAATTAGGTTGGAAAAGGCCTCTGAGAGCACTGAGTCCAACCTATGTCCAAACTCCACCATGTCAGTTAAACCATGGCACTAAATGCCATGTCCAGTCTTTCCTTAAACACCTCCAAGGACAGTGACTCCACCACCTCCCTGGGCAGCCCATTCCAATAGTGAATCACCCTTTCTGTGAAGAAATTCTTCCTAATGTAAAACCTAAACCTCCCCTGGTGCTGCTTAAGACTGTGTCCTCTTGACCTACTGCTGGTTGCCTGGGAGAAGAGGCTGACCCCCACCTGGCTACAAACTCCTTTCAGGCAATTGTAGAGAGTGATAAGGTCACCCTTTAGTTTGCTGTTTTCCAGGTTAAACAACCACAGCTCCCTCAGCTGCTCTTCATAGGACATGTGCTCCAGACCCTTCATCAGCTTCATTGCCCTTCTCTGGACAACCTGAGGGAAAGGATGAAAATGAGAATACCAAGATGGAAAAAGGTGGAGCTTCAGCTCTACACATTGGCCCCTTCAGATACTCTATTTTTCATCATCGTGTATCTCGTGAGGTCCGGTGTAAAGAGTATTTCATGTAGGAACATATTAAGAAGTCACCAGAGAAAGGATGACAGAGTTGTCACCTTCTTCCTGCCCAACTGGGTGACACCTGGCTTGTTAAGGAGACATACTTCCTTAAAAGTGAACAAGAGTGACTTCAGCTCTGGGAATGAGCAGCCCATCTGAGCACATTCCAGCAGCCAAAGGAATTGGCTATGAGACCTGACATGTCAGGAGCACCCCGATGAATGCAACCTGAGAGATGACATGCAGAGAAAGCTTCTAAGGAAGCATCACACCTTCTCAGTGCAATCACCTGCTCACCTGGTGATGGGTGAGAGATCTTGCCAGGTTAAATGAGCAAGGATAGGACCCTGTACAGTTTTTTTAAGTATCCATAAATATAATCTATTTTGGATGGGTATTGATGTATTTTTCATGGATAAATTATTTTATTTACATTTTTTACTTCATCTTTTCTGGATTAAGCAGGATTTCAGTGCTACCGATTGCACACTGACGTTGCTTGCTGAAGGTTACAGTGAACTGTTACCCTGTGGCCACTTAGCTCATTTCAGGCTCCTTGGCATGTTCTCTGCAGTACTAAGGATTAGTGATAGCCATACCTGCCCCATTTTGGCTGCAGGAATGAGGTCCTTGGAAAGTACCTCTGGTGTAGGTCAGGGATGAGAGAGGCATCCTCTGCTGGCAGAAGTTACTGTGGATACTGGTGTGGAATGAGAGATTGGCTCCAGGCTGAAACCCATCTGCAGTTTCCTCCATGTGTCTGTCAAGGGGCCAATAAGAAGTTCAGTGATGAGCAGGAATCTTCCTCTCCACTCCAAAATTTCCTCTCTTTTGAGCTGGAATTAGAACCAGTGGCTAAGGATTACTCTGAAAGCACCATGGCCCTCCACCCTGGGAGCTGAGCTGTCAAAAGATGAAAGATGCAGTCCTGAGAGAAACTCCTGTCAGCATCCCACAGAAATCCCTGTCCCAGCAGCATGATGGCAAGTAGCAGATGAATCACTCTGGGATATGGGAAACCGAGGCCTAAAAGGCGCCTTCAATACAAATTTCTGCACAAAACACTGCTTCTGCAAAGCTGTTGGCTCACTGTGCATTGCTACATAGCAATAATTAGGGATGGAAATAGCATCAAGGCCATACTACATGGGTAACCGGAAGAGATGTGATTTGTAGTCTACTCTTACAAAAATCTGTTATCACCCCTCTCATGTTTGCATTACAGTCTTTGGGATTATCAGAAGCAGCAGAAACATGCTGTGTACTGCTCCAGCTTGTCACCCCTCAAGGATTCCCTGAAGTAAGATTGCCTGCACACCTGCAACAGGATAGACATGAGGGGGAGCTGACCCCATGGCATCATAAAAAGAACAACACAAGTGACATGAGGAAGCAAAACCTGCAACAGATCCTCCATCAGAGGATCTACCTTTACACCACCTCTCCTTGCTTGCAGGCTTCATTAGCAGTGCAGCAATAAATGCTGTGATAATGGAAATGCACAGCAGCTCTGGCACTGAGCCTGTGCTCTGCTTTGCCACCACATCCTAGCCCTCTCTGTGCCACTCTCCCCCAGTTGCCTTCTCCTGATCCAAAGGGTGGCAGTGGCAGGGGATATGGGGTCAGCAGTGCCCTGGTTTCCCAGCTTCTTGATCATAAGAAGCTCACAGCAGCACACCCCTCACATATAATCCTGGAGCAGCATCCTTCAATGCTAATGGCTGGGGACATGGGGAGTCACCCTCTGGGCTGAAGACAGGTTATGCTTGGCTGGGTGAGGAAGAGGCAGGGGGAGAATTTGGGATGGAAATGAAGACAGCCAGCCACAAACTCTTTGTCTTCTCCCCAGGTCATGGTAACAGACTATTATGATGTGGTTTATTGCCATGAACTATTACTTCATACTGCCCAACCTTCACTGTAAAGGGTAAAACTGCATAGTGACCAATGTGCATCCTCGGGCAGGCCAGGCAAAACACAAATCTTACTGCAAAGCTGCCCCCTCTGTGGCAAGGTCAAAGCCTTCGAAGAGACACAAAAAATCTGAGTTATTCTCAGATAACTCAGATATCTCAGATAAGCAAAGGACTTGCTGTGCACCGTTTCTTTCCTTGCATTCCATAAACTCTGCCAGAATCAGAAAGGCTGACTCCTGGGGAACAGCCTGATGGGAAAGGGTGATGCAACACCATGTGTGCAGACATGGGCCAACGTGCTTGCGATGCTTCATGAAGTGATAATTCAAAAATATGTTAATCTAACAGACTGTTGCTTGGTACAGTGAACACAATGCCACAGTGGATGGCATTCCAGATCACAGCTAAAAATGTCTTCATTCAACTCCGGCCTGGTTTGAAGGCATTTTCAGCTGTTGTTGTTCTTGCAAATGACTGCATCTCTCTCCTAAGCATTGTGCTCCCCTACGCTCACATGAATCTCACATGAAGGAGTGGGGGAAAGAACTTGGCTGGAACACAGCCAAAAAGGAAACTTGCTCTTCTTATCTGCTTTTCAAAAGGAAAAAAAGGCATTGGTACTCAGAAATGAATACTCATGCTGGTTTTGCTATATGCCTTAAGAGCATTTTCAGGGCAAAGGAACACATGAAAGTAAAACAGGAGTTTGAAAAAAAATAAAAGACCGAGGAACCTCTGTCACCACTGTCACCAATCACATGTTAAACAGGCTTCTGACAGGTTCTGGTGGAAACTTACTGTGTGAAAACCTTCCTGCCCCTATTCACAGTACTTCTGTTCAGCTGTAATACCAAAATGTTCAATCCTTTATCTTCTAGCATTTCAGGAATTCTGTCCTGAAGGAATGACCCTCAAGATGGAGATGGATGCAAATATGACCTAGGCCATCCTGGGGAGCTGGTCTGGAGTCTCAGCATGTCTCTAATGTGGTATAAAGTCATATCCTCAGTACAAACTTAAAATCAGTCTCTCCTCTGAACTACAGACCTCAGCATTGTCCTGGAAAAAAAACTACCCTGCTCTGCCAGCTGAGCAATGGAGAGGATACTGAAATAGCATCCAGAGTGGCTTATGTCAAGCAGATCAAGGCTGGGGAGAAACGTGACACTGGGACAAGGCTATATCTCTGCAAAGTGATGAGCTGATACCAGCTGGGAAGTCTGAGCTAGTTCTGTACTGTGAAACACAAGTCCTCTCAACTGAACATCACTCTTCATTCCTACTGATGCAGCTGGGGTTGTAGCAGCAGGGTTTGAAGCAGAGTGCTACGGCCTGTTAAGTCCAGAGCAGAAATCAGATCTGTCGGCCAGTCAAAATTTCTGCTGTTAAAGCTCTGAAATACGCTTTTCCTTACATTCTGGTATGCTCAGGTGGCCTCCTATCACTGCCCCTGCTGTGCCACCTCTGTCCATCCCCTCTGTCACAGCACCAGCTTCTCCACTGCTAATCCAGCATCAAACACCCCTGTTATTCCACGAAATGCAGGTACTAGAGGAGGAGCTGCCATTGCTTCCTCTCTGCTTTGTAAATCACCTACCCATGATTTACAAAGAGGCTCCCATGGGATGCTATGATAGCAAAGTAGAGGGGAAAGGGTCATGGGTGCATTTGAAAAGTGGGGGATTGTGTTAAAATAGTAAAGCATTTGATCGCTTACTCTCCAAACCAGAAGTGGGATTCTCCCACATTTCTAACTGGTATGTTTTCCTGGTTTTCTAACTGCTTTTGTTTTATTTATATCCTTTCTTCCTTTGTGTCTTGTTCTCACTGCAGAGCATATTTGGAGGTGTGGAAAAGCAAGCCTGTGCTTGTTATCTGTGAAACTTGTCCCTAGCTATGGAAAGGACCTATTTTTAGGTAGGCAGCAATGCAGTGCTATTTCTTTCCCACATGCAGTACTTCCTCCATGAAGTCCTTTGGACATATTTTTTTGCCTTGCGAGTGAAATGTGGATGTCTTTCTAGCAGTAATGTGTGGAGAGGGTGAGGGTTTAGGAATCTCTGGGCTTGTAAAGTTGTGTGTGGCTTGGGGAGATGCTGAACTGCTCATCTCATGTTTGTTATCCCACAGTCTGTCTTTTCAGGCTCATTGATTTTGAGACTTTGGAAAATACAGATAATTGCCTCATGTTAATCACCTTTCAGAGTCACACTGAAGGGTAAAGCCTGACCACCATTTCTCATCCTGATCTTCTGGACTGTGAGGAAACCAGAACTTTCTTTTGGGAGGGCTTTGTTTCCCCGTGTTCCCTAAAGCCGGGTGATAGGTTCATGCTGGCTTGTGGGCACTGCTGGAGGGCAGAAGGAAGCCAAAAGATCCTTCTTCTCCCAGGAAGACAGCAGTGTAGTGACCCATGTCTTGGCTTCCCACTGATGACAGTACCACAGCACAAAGGAGTGACTCCTTGATGGAGTTTGTCCACACATTCTCCCTGTTTCAGGGTCTTTTAATCTAAATCCCTGACATTTGTCTGATGTTGGTACCACTGATGAATCTGGAGTAGAAGTTACTATCTAGTTCATCTACTCTTTCATCTCATTTTTCTGTCTTTTTGCTGCAAACTATGAAAGTTTCCTGAGCATTGGTAAGCCCAGAGAAGGCTGCTTTTGAGCACGATTCAGCTCAGGGTCCATCTCCTATTCAAAAAAAGGGCAGACATCATCCCTCTGGCTGGTCTTTGTAGCTTGTCCCTGAAATCTTGTGTCTTGCACATTTGATGTGCTCCCAGTGACTCACCCTTGGAAATGCTTTGAGCTTGCCCCTGCTGCTGTGATTTTGTATGTGCAAAAGGAAATTTTGAAAGATGTCGTTATGTCCTATGCTGGTCCTTGTTTTTCTGGAGATCTGAAACCCTCTTTCAGATTGTTTTTAGAAGGTCTCCAAATACTGACCACATATGGCCTGTCATTGCATATGAGGTACACAAAGACAAATACATATATGTGTTGAGTGAAAAAAATGTCAGTCTCAAAAGGCAATTGTTTTTGAAAGCACTTGTCTCTGTTGCAAAGGCTCTCTTTGCATAAATTGAGTCATGTACAAGGGTGGTTTCGGTATTTATCGTGGGGTGTATATTGATCACAATAAAATCATGAAATGCAAAATACCATTTGCAGTTTGCACTTGTATAGGTAGGAGGGTTTCATCTTATAGCTGGCTCATTGGCTTAGTAAATTGTTGCCAATGTAAGTGAAATTCGAGTCTGCAACATACTGGCTGTAGGTGGGAATGCCAGTGCTCACTATCTGCTCCCAAGGGACTGTTCACGGTGGGCTAAATGGGCGCATACAAAAAGTGAGATGGATGGAGATCATCCCCTAACCTCACTGAGGGATGCTTGGCTAAAAATTCAAATCTTTTCAGCCAGAACAACAAGCAAGAGTTAGTAGTATGGGAAGAGAGGAAGGCTGCATTGTCATTTTGCTCTCAGTCTCACATTCAGGTGGACAGAATTGGAGGCAGCAACCTCATTTTTGTTAGGATGTTGTATTGTTTGGGCAGCCAGAACTTCTCCCTGGAGGCGTGCAAGGCAGGGCAAAGCAGAGAGGAAATGGGCAGGTGGGTCTGGTGGTCCCCCCTCAGAGTGGCAGTGGCTGTTCCCCTCCCTGGTCCCACAAGGGCACCCACCAGGCCTGCCCTCTTCCAGCAGCTGAGCTGCTGTGGAAAGCCTTGCAGGTCATTCCCACCAGACTCGTGAGTGCAGGGAGCTGCTGGAGGCAGCAGGGTGGGAGTAGGTGTCTGTCCCTGCTCAGGGAATGATGGGCAGCTCCCATCTGTTTTAGGCAGAAGCCAGTGTAGAGAGAGCTGCAGTGGCAGCAGGCCAGGGCACCATCACCCCATGGACCGGGATGTTGCTTCTCAGCACCCACCATGTTTAGGATGGGATGCCTGGGCAAGGAGCTTTGTCTCTACCAGGCTTGGTGGGGAAGCAAGTCACATGGGAGTATTTGCCAGTATCCACAGGCAAAAATACTCTTTTTCTCTTTGTTTTCTAGTCATGTAAGAGAGCCACAGGAATGATTTTCTGACTGACACACAAAAGCTTCACAGCACTGGTACAAGATAAGAGGTTGCAGAGGGGAATTCTGTGAAAGCAAAACCCAGAGATACCATTATGACATTGAAACCTAAACCTGGATGTTACTCAACCTCTCCTCCCTCCTCCAAATCCCACTCCTAAACCCACTGCTTTATGGCCAGCCTTCCAGGTTCTCCAGTCCATCAGTCCACAGGCTGCAAGCTGTTATTCAGCTGCAAAATAGAGGGGTTAGAAGCAATGTCTATAAAAGCAAGCATGTATTTAGAAATTAGTGTTCTCGTTGTGTCTACAAAGTCAGGTAACATTCGTGGGCAAGCAATACTGCAAGTGAAAAAAAAAAAAGATATTTTTTTCTTGGTTATGGCTGGCAGACATCCAGTTTTTCTATCCAGGAGAGGGGTTAAAGCATGTTCTCTTGCAGATGATTTGCCTTGATGACTCTTCGGAGATGGACTGCTATACATGCTGGTGGTCTTCCCTCGCAGATGTGGAAGGGGAGGAAAAGGAGAGGAACGGGGCCACCAGGGAGAGACAGGAGGGTGCCAAGCTCTTTCTCAGCTCGAGTTCTTCAAAGCCCATCCTAAGTAATCCCTGCTGAAGACCAGCTGCAGAAACTTCCCATGTCTCTGCAGGCTCTTGGACTTTGCATTTCTCTTCCTCCTTGTTGCATAGTGGTCACATGACATGTGGTTTTCCTGGCACTTCTCATCCAGCCTTCACAAGAGTGGCGAAGCCTCCACATTTCTTATCTAGCATTCACTACTGTGGCTTGTAATACCTTGACAGAAAAACCCGTACTAATTTTTCATGTGTCTGAACGACATATTCCTGCCATAAAATATTTTAGCTCAGGCCTGGTTGCAGAAGTTGGATTTGTCTTTTGTTGACTCATTTTTGTGGTTGTGCTGTTTATCACCCATTCCATGGTGATTCCATGCTTCAGCACACAGAAAGGTGAAAGCCAGCAGCAGACTGTCCCTTGTTGCCATCAGATACCCTCTTTGGATGCATCACATGTCCTGCTCAGTCTGTTAACAAAAGGCTTCTGTGGGTTACCGGGTAGATACAAATTCACCCTAATCACGTCCCAGAGACATGTTACACCCTGAGAGGTGCTTCAGTTCATTGTCCAAAGGGCCAACACAGCGGCATGATCCCCCTGGTTTTTTCCATGCCATGAACACCCCCTTCCCTACATCATCATATGCAGGTGTTTCTGTGAGCTGACATTTCTAACCTTCAGCTTTTCCTCTCAGAATTTCTCTGCTTTTGCCTGTGCAGTGAGGTGGAAGTGCCTGCCATGCCACTTGAGGACAGCTTTCCTCATCTAATTCAAAGCCCCTTATTGAAGCAGGTTTTGATATGCAAGGGGTAGCTGACTCAGAGTTAGGAGGGCAAGAATGAAGTGTTCAAATTCCTCCAGATGCAAAAGTCACCTCTGACCCAACCATGGAGGGGAGGGAAAGAAGAGAAGTATCTTCTTGCTGCTGCCAGGGAAGGCTCCCTGCCAACCCTGCCAAAGCCCCAGCTGTCCATGGCTCAGCTGCCGGAGCAGCTTCTCCCACTCAACTCCAGGCTCCTGTCTGCACCAGGCAGTCTAAGCAAAAGTGTGATTTCAAATGGATTTGACTAAGCTATCACTAATTTCCCATGAATGCAAGACTTCAGAAAAAATCTATTTGTTTTTATGGGACTGCTGACAAACAGACATGTAAGTTTACATAGGAGAATTTCCAGCTCAGAGAGCTACAAAAGAGTACAGGAGTTCACCCAAACACTTATGAAGCATGTCAGGTATTGGAAAAAAATAGTTAATAATACATTTAATTTAATGTTATTCATTACAATTGCATGCAAAGAATAGTATTCATTTTCACGCAGAAATTCATGAAAACCTTCTCTTTTATATTTTCATATAAAAGGTACACAGTTTCCAAATGGTGTTGCATGCAGAGGGCCCTCCTTTGGAATTAAGGCCTGCCCCTGAATGCATAGGGGACCGACTCAGCTGCTTTATTGAATATTTGCCTTAAACAGGCACAAGACAGAATAAACATTAGAGGTTTCTACAAGACACTTAACAGAGAAAGTATTGTAGTTATTGATTAAAAGAAAAGACAATATTCTGAGTACATGTATGGTACAGTGGCAAAGTGATTTTATACAGTAATGCAGAGACTTTGGCTAAAATTTGAGGACAAGATATTTATTGCTCGTACAGTTGTGTGATAAATTATTGGCAAGTAGAAGCACAGATGGCTTTCCCTTAAGATCAGGCATCACATGTCACAAATTATCTGGGAAATTGTCATTTTAAAAATAACTCTGGAATAAGTGCCAAGCTGAGAGGGATATCAGTGTCTAATAAACAGATATAAACACAGCAGCGCCCAAAACTAAAATATATTTGAATTAAACTATGCAGAGAGAGAGCATATACAATTAGTACCTATTCTCTAGCAGCACAAATGAAAGCTTTTAACACTGTATTTCTTCTGTTTCTTAGTCATCAGGAAATTCAAATAATGTTTTTCATGCATATTTAAGTGGCCGTGGAGTTAATGGCACAAATAGCCATGTTAGATTCTTATGTTACAGTTCCTAAAACCAAAATCTTATCAGAAGAAACTTAGGCACAGTTATAGGCAGGCAAGTTTCTTTATCTGTTTTTCAAGGTGGTGACATGTTTACACTCTGAAGTGTCCGACCTCCAGAGCAGCCATCACTCCTATTGTCTTCTCCAGTAACCACATGTGCTTCACACTTTGGAAAGGTAGGATCCTGAAGCCTGGCAAAACACACAGGCAAAATTACATCCTGCATCTCATGGCCATGGCTGCTTGCTCAAAATAGAACACTTATTAGGCTTTGGTGTGTGGCTGGGGCAGCCCTTCACTCTCCATTGCTCTACAAAGATAAGGGAAGGGAGCAGATGGCCTTTGCTTATCACTGCCCCTCCTCCTCAAGGGGTGAAGACTGCCATGTGTGAGTGAGGAGAGCCAGGGCCTCTCCAGCGTCCCCCCCTTCCCCCAGCAGCTGTCACCTGTCCCAGCCTGTCCTCCTCTCACGCGCATATATGGGCACGGCAGGATGGCATCTTGTGACGCAGCGCTGCTAAAAACAGCCCCTGCTCCCTCCAGCCCCTTGCTTAAACAATGTCCTCCAGCCAGAGCAACCCAGAGCGCCTCTGATCACAGCACAGCCTTGGACTTATTTCAAGGGAAATTAACCTGGAGACCTCTCCTCAAGGCCGTGATCCTGAGCATATGCCCCTGGAAAAGCTAGGGATGAGCACCTCCCTGAGCTACAAGTCCTTCTCCAAAGAGCAGCAAACTATGGATAACCTGGAGAAACAGCTGATTTGCCCCATCTGCTTGGAGATGTTCACCAAGCCGGTGGTCATTCTGCCCTGCCAGCACAACCTCTGTCGGAAATGTGCCAGTGACATCTTCCAGGTAGGTTTCTTCACGCAGAGAGCTCTGCTTCCCAAGCAGCACTGGCTGGAATGAATGGGGAAACGGATTTTTTGCATGTTTTAATTGATTGATTTTAATGGTCGGTGAGTTGGGGTGGGGGGAGTGATTTAAAACCAAAGTTGTCCCAAGGGGCCAGGGGTGAGCTCACAGCAGGTGAAAGTGTCACCTGTTCACTGCAGGGACACAGCTGAGTGTGAGCAGAGGGACTGGCCTCTTACCCGTAGTCTCCAGGTGCTTTCCTGGGGCTGGTGTCTTAGAGCCACCCTCTCACTGGGCATAGTGACAAGTAGTTTCCTACCCTTTGGTGCTTTTGGAAGAGGTTTCCATCATTTCTCAAGGCCTTACCTCCTCTCTTTGTGCTACTGGGCAAGAACAGGCCTCCAACCCCTACCTGCCAACCAGGGGAGGTACAACTGTGGCGTCGGGAGGCCGCTTCCGCTGTCCCTCCTGCAGGCACGAGGTGGTCCTGGACCGACACGGTGTCTACGGGCTACAGAGGAACCTGCTGGTGGAGAACATCATCGACATCTATAAGCAGGAGTCCACAAGGTAATGAGGGAACGTATGTCCTTCAAAGGGGATTTGACACAAAAGCAGACACAGCTTAGAGGACTGACCCTTTCCATTTGGCACACATGAGGTTGATTTAGTTCTAGTTGGAAATATTGAAAGGAATTATGCTGCCATGCCTGCCTGTCTGTTTGCTGTGCAATGAAGTCAGCTCTTACTGAGCACAAAAAACTATATCCAAATAGATGCTGGTCTTCCCTGCTTCCACCTGCAGCAGAAGACTGGGCTTATTCACACAAGCAATACCTACCAGTGCAAGCAAAACCCTTGAGGTCAGCACAGCTGCTCACATGAATAAGGGAAAAGTAGTTCTGTTCATATAATTTATTGTAAAAACAGTTCAGATAATTCTTATTGGTCTTTAACTTGTGTGTTCTCATGCTAAAGAAGGGAAATAATTTTAAATCTAGTTAGAAAATCCTGAGGGACAGACAGTGCAAACAAGAAGAAAACTGAATTTTACACAGAAGGTACCCTGCATCATAATGTCAAATCAAAACTCAGGAACAAAAAATCGCCATTCCTGTCAGCTTGGGATGTGAACTCATGAAATCAAGTATTATTTAGGAGTCCATAAAAGAGAAGAAATGAAATGGCCAGAAATAATATGTATCATGGTTTTGTGGCTGTGCACAAGAATCAAGACCTCAGGGCATAGGAATGGGTTAATCCTAAAAAGTAGGATTACTCCTGAGTGGTAATTTCAGACATTTGATGCATAATGGATTCAGCAACAGAAAAGTGTTTTCTCATCTCTCTTTCCCTCGGATGGGTTGGATACATGATATCATTGTGAAGAACTCAGTAGGAGAGAAGGTGGGGGAGATGGTTCTCTCTCCCTACTCTGCTCTTCTAAGACCTTACCTGGAGTACTTTATCCAGCGCTGGGGTCCTTAGCAAAAGAAAGACATGGACCTGCTGGAGTGAGTCCACAGGAGGGACCTAAAGATGGTCACAGTGCTGGAGCACCTTTCCTCTGAAGACAGGTTGAAAGAGTTGGGATTGTTCAACCTGGAGAAGAGAAGACTCTAGGGGCACCTTAGAGCAGACTTCCAGTACCTAAAGGAGGCAGAGAAGGACAGTCACCAGCAAAAAGAATGTTTTGGAGCCTGATGGTGGCTTTGGCTATTCTTGGCTGTTTGAATCCCTCTGAGGACTCTGGTAGCTGTGCACAAGTTGGAGCTCCAAAGAGTTGAAGAGCATGAAGCTGGCTTAAAATTGTCCTTTCTGCTGCTCTTTGCACTTAGGGCCAAGTGAAGGTCATCTACCCCTGTGTGTGTCATTGATACCTAAATATTATTTTAGCCAGGAAATCTCAGAGGAAATTGATAAACAAAGATACCATGTGGACTTTGCTTTCGATCAAATAAGCTGGATTTGTGTGGCCTCATATCTTCCTTGGTTTGGGGTTTTTTTCAGCTTACAGTTGAACAAAACAAACCCAAAACAAAACAGCTCCTTTTTCCCATGTAGTTCATGGGCAATTGGAACAAAATTCAGTTAAACAGAAATGTAAGAATATATTTAGTAGATTTGTTTAAAATTCCACAGAAGTAAAACACATGTGAATAAAAGGGGAAAACAGAAAAATATATAAACACATATTTTCTTATATATTTGTCCAAATGGTTAGTTTATTTAATCTTAAGGTCAAGGTGCTTATTTAGTGTTCACGTATGTCCTTAGAATGAGTTATTGTCACAATTACATAGCGGCATCAATGCACAGCAGTATTATCTAAACTATTTGGCCATTTGTGGGCCTCAGTGGCTTATCTCCCTCTGCCTAATATTCCTCGGGCTCCCCTGAGAGTGTGAGCTAGATCTGCCATGGCTTTACCCTGTGCTGTCCCACTGAAACCAAAAAGTCAAGTGGAATCAGATCTTTTCCACTTCTCCCTTTTGTAGCAATCTCTTCCATACTGGCAATTAGGGTCTGGCAAAGGTACATAGGAGGAAAGATGAGATGTGATCTTTTCCTCCTTGTTTCTTTCTGAGAAAACCCTTCAAACCAGCAGCACCTGTGATTTCCAGATAGGAACCTCTTCCCCTCGAGTCCTCCCATGGATATAATTCCTTACAACTACATGTGCCAGCTTCATTTTACACGGACTTAGGAGAGAGAGTGAGGGGATTTCATCTAGGTAACAAGTCTTTTCTCCTGCTTAGACAAAAATAGCTTCTTTCAAAAATTTTTTGTTTTTTTTCTTTTTTTTTTGGGGGGGGGATTGTTTGTTTGTTTTGGAATTGGCATTTATATTTGAATTAAGGAATCTTTTTTTTTTAATAAAAGCTAGGGCAGACATGGGGCAATGCGGTTCAAAGGGTCTGCCTGAGCCACCACATGCAACCCCTCCTATTACTAAATATCACATCATATGGTCTTTTATCCCATTGCTCATCAAATTCCAGCTGATGGCAGCATAGCCTGTCGCCTAATTTAGAAGGTATTAGCAACACAAGGGAAGAAATCTTCAAGCAGGAGGTGGCTTCTACAAAGCTTTAAAGGATGGCAAAGGACTCAACACAGTGGAAATGGAGTTGGCTGAAAATTAAACCAATCTTTGAAAGTCTGTAGGTCATTGATCACCTGAACTATCTCAGGAATATCAGGATGCCTGCTGCCACCAGAAAAAGGGAGCAACAGGAGGCTGTGACTTTTTGTAAGATCTGGAATCCCCTAATGAGCTCGACTGGCAATTCCAGATCAAAAGGTGTTTTGGGCTTTGTTACCAGCTGAATCCTGATGCGGGGGGGTCAAGCAATTCCACCTACCAGGGAGAGCCCAAGGTACAGTCTGTCCCTGCAGCCCCAGTGTGTGCAGCATGTTGTGCAGCAGGGACCAGGTGCTGTGCTGAGGGCAGCCTGTGTGGTTTCTGTAATGGTGGTGACATGATGCAGGGCTGGGTAGCCAGAACAGCCAGAAGCAGCTGTCCCTGAGACCCCTGAGACCTTAGTCCAAGCTCCCAAGGGATGATCTGGCTCTCCAGGACAGGCTGCAGCAGTGTCTGGGGATCTCAGATATGCTGGGCCAGGGAAATTTGCTTCCTGCCCACAAGTCACCACGATACAGGAGGAGCCCTGCAGGCTACAGTGAAAGAGATGAGGAGCAAGATCACCTGAATCTTCTCCAACTCCCCATGGACACAAAGCCCCAAGCTCACCTGCACCAATAGTTTTCTTGGGCCAGACATTCATGATAGTAGTGTAACAGAGCTACTGGAATCCTTATGTCCATATGAACTTCTATAGTCTTCTCATTTTTCAAGTCCCATTTCTACCCTGGGTATTGGTGAGCTTTTCACTGCTTTTGAGGGAGTCCATTACTGTGGTTGATTTTCAAGGATCACCTCATCCAAGGTCAAAAATGGTCTATCCCCATATACAGGAACTCAAGCAGTGGTGACAGGATACATGCATTGATTAACAGGGGCTCCTGATAAAAAAAAAATTTAAAAAAAAAGAAAAAAGAAAGGTAGACAGCTGATTCAGAAAGATTTTGAGACACCGTCCAAGCATGTACGATGAAGTTAGAAAAGCCAAGGCCTACCTGGAACTGAATCTGACAAAGGACATGAAGACTAACAAGGAAAGTGTGAGTTCACTGCTGAATGGAGGAGGAGCTCATGTAACAAAGGAAATAGGAAATGCCAAGGTACTCAATGGCACCCTCACCTCATACTTTACTAATAAGTTCAGCCTTCAGGAATCCCAGGACCCTGAGACCAGTGGAAAGTCTAGAGCAAGGAAGATTTATCCTTGGTGAAGGGATATCAGGTTAGGGAATATTAAAAAAATTGGACATCCTGATGGGAGACATCCATAAGAAGGGAGGGAGCTGACTGATGTCATTGCAAGGTCACTTTCAATAATATTTGAAAGGCTGTGGTAATTGGCATAGTTTTCTGTGGATTGGACTGGAAAGAAAGAAAATGTTCCTCCAATCTTTAGGGATTGCAAGGACTAGAATCCAGGAAACCACAGGCTGGCCATCTTCAGATTGGTCCCTAGAAAGTATTTCAAGCAAATCATCCTGGAAACCCTTTTCAAATCTATAAAAGACAAGAAGGTAATTAGAAATAGTCAGCATGGATTTATGAAGAGAAAATCAGCCTGACCATCCTCATAGCCTTTTATAGTGAGATTACTTACTCCATGCATGAAAGGATGTTGTTTTTCTAGAATTTGAAATTTAGTTGAAAAACTGCCTAGTGGCTGTACTAGCAGACTCAAAGGGTCATGGGGAGCAGTATTATACCAGGTGGAAGCCAGAGTGCTGTATACCCAAAATTAATACTGAGGCAAATACAGTTTAGTGTCTTCACTAATGACTTCACATAATGTGCCTCATACAGTCATGCCAATTCTCTCCATCTCCTGACTAAGTACAGACAGTAGGTGATGTGATGGTACAAGAAGGGCTACAGATATCTTAGGATCCTCAGTAAAAATACTATCAAAGTTGATTCATGATTTCAGCAGGAAACTTTCTGGATTTGAAAAATCCTAAAGAAAACATGCCTTCTAATTAAACAGCAGTTGTCATAAGGTCTTACTATGCTCTTAATTACAGTATGCTTCTTTATGTGCCCAGCAACTTTCCATTTCCTCATCAAATCACAGTCACAGAATGGTTGATATTGGAAGGATGACCTCTCTTTGGAGGTCATCTGGTCCAAATACCCCCTACTCAAGCAGGACCACCTAGAGCCAGTTGCCCAGGACCATATCCAGATAGCTTATGAGTATCTCCAAGGATAGAAGTTCCACAACCTCCCCGGGCAACCTGTGTCAGTACTCAGTCACTCTTACGGTAAAAAAGGTTCCTGGTGTTCAGAGGGAACAGTTTGAATTTGTGATCATTGCATCTGGGTACCTTTGAAAAGAGCCTGACTCCACCCTCCTTACATCCTGCATTCAGGTATTTAGATTGATAAGATCAAGGTCAATTCTATAGTCTTCTCATTTTTCAAGTCCCATTTCTACCCTGGGTATTGGTGAGCTTTTCACTGCTTTTGAGGGAGTCAAAAGATTCTCCTCAACCTACTCTTATCCAGGCTGAAAGTTCCAGCTCTCTCAGCCTTTCCTCACAAGAGAGCTGCCATAGATGCTTAATCATCTTCAGGGCCCTTTGCTGGACCCTCTCCAGTATGCCAGTGTCTCTCACATGTTGGGAAGTACAGAAGTGGACACAGTCAGTACTCCAGGTGTGGTCTTACCAGTGATTACTTACCTGAGAACTCCCCTGTCCCTAAAACACACACAACACCCTCCACATTAAGGTCCAAACTCACTTTTAATGGGAAACAATAAGCCTGTAGCAGTTAAACACAGGTTTAGCGTCTCAAAGAGCAGAGTCTGAGAATGTGACCATAAAAATATCAGGATATTTTAGCAACCTGTCATTTCTCTGTTCATAAGCACAGCTGTGCTGAACCTTTTCTCTTACTAAAGTCATGTCATTTTCCTATCAGCTACTCTTTAATCGTCTCTTTCAGAAGCAATCTCCATTTTAAATTTAGAGGTTGTGTTTTGGCCTTTGCTACACCAACATAGACCTAGAGGATCCCCTCTGAAGTCAGTGAAGAATGTTGTGCTAAAAATTCTCCTTTTGCACAGCCTAGGAAGGAGACTGTAAATCTGTTTATTTCTAGTCTTCTGACACTGTCTTCAGGGCCCCACTAGTTCAGGGAGTTCTGCCAGGTTTCTTCCAGCTCTTTGCGGCACCTTTGAAGGTTGCCTGCTTCTGGCTGAACTTGCTTGACACTGTCACCTTTTTGCTCTGTGCAATGTGTCTTTCATGCAATTGGCACCATTCCAGCATCCAATAAAATTCTAGTAATTTCTGGCTCTGGTCTTGTAAATATTTGCAAAGGAGAGCCACTATTTCAGGCATAATTAATCACTTTGAAAGTCGGTGTATTGCCCTCGCACATGGGACCTCACACTGATGCGCTACAACATGAGTATGGTAGGGACTGTTTGCAGTCATCTGCAAACAATGTAAAGCATTTTATATGGAGAAAACATGCCTCTTTTGACTAGCATTGAAATGATGCTGGATTTGACAAATGTACCTTATGTTAATGAATGTTGAAAATACGACCCAAATAATGCAGGCTTCCTTCAGAAGTGTTCATCTTGTTTTATTTTGGTATATCATGTTATATTGCAGATTACGGATTTTCTTTACAAACCCTTTAAATCTCAGGGCCCTCTTGAATTAAAAAAAAAAGAAAATAGGAAAGACATTTTCATTCTTGCTTGATTTTTTTTTACATGCATCTAACTGGTCATATTCCATTCCCTTCAGAAGAGAAAAATCTGTACTTTGTCATTAAAAAAATAAATGCTGTATTCACTTAACCAAACTAATATGGAAAAATTCTACTGTAATATAATATAAAATAATGATTTTTCCATACTTTTTTAAGCTTTAATAAAATGACTGGTTGTCACCTTGCTACAGAGCTCTGTTAGAAAATGTTAGAAAATATTCCTATGTAATTCCATTAAAGTCTACAGTTTAGGAAAATATTTTCTGTCTAATGATGGAAAGATATATTTATATAATGCCATTGTTCCACTTGCTACAGGTAAGTTCTAGTTCCTCTTCCAAACAGTAGCAGAAGGGGATAATGGCTTTTGGAGGCTTGAACACCGAGGCACACTCTCTGTATCAATCTACTGACCCTGTCTTCCAGTACCACATTGTCACACACTCACATGCTTGCCACAGACATACTCAGGGTGTTAAGCCTGAAGCATGAGCTCAGAAAAGCACTGCCCTGCCCACACCCACCGTATCAGGGCTCTCACTTGCACTGGGAACCTCAGCTAAGTGGAGGAAGGAATCTGAAGGAAGCTACAACTAAATTAGTTCCTAAAATTGCAGGTTCTGTAGACTTGTGTGTATACAGCTAAATCGTTTTGGTGAAGAGAAGATCAGGACTGAGCTATAATGTAGTGACAGTTCCTGGCTCAGCAGAAGAGAGGAACACTTCTTGTGTAACCAATGCCTTTTGTGATGGGTACAACTGAGTAACATACTATTAAAATGTTTGACACTGTACAAGCTAGATATGTGCCACAAAAATAATTTGTGTGCCACCTTATTTTGGGTGCTGGTCTAATTTAAAGGCTGTAAGGACCCAGTCCTGTTTGATATTGACAATCCTGACCAGCGCCTCAAAACTTCATCAGCAGAGATACAGACTTAAGGGCCTAAAGCTTCATCAGTATCTACAACTCTGGCTTCAAATGAGTCCCTTTCATAAGAGCTTTGTGGCATTAAGGCCAAGTGCCCAACATTTTTGTATTATGAACCAGAAAGAAATTACGTGTATTTCATAGTTCAAACAGATGTTAGATAACATGCTAATTAAAATACATGAGTAGTGTAAGATCAGGCTTAGTGAGGTAATTCAAATTTTTAAATATGAGCAAGAGTTCTGTCACACTCCCAGGCTCATTCCTCAGTCATGTGGGAATCCCCATATGAAGTCATGTTGCTATATTGTCATCACATCCTTTTGGGTCAGGACATTAAGCTGTACCACTGTCTATTTAGTCATTCCATGAAGCAGGTTTAAGTCTATGCTGCATGTTCAAGTCAACCTTAGATGCTTCTATTTGAATGTAATTCATACTGTATTTCATGCTACTACCGTAAGTGTTGTCATCAGAAACTCATGAGCACCGTTTGTTTTAAACTTGTTTTCTTTTGCAGACCTGAAAGGAAGTGTGACCAGCCAATGTGCGAAGAGCATGAAGATGAGAGAATTAATATCTATTGTTTGAACTGTGAAATGCCCACCTGCTCCTTGTGCAAAGTCTTTGGTGCCCACAAAGATTGTCAAGTTGCTCCTCTCACAAATGTTTACCAGCAGCAGAAGGTAAATATCTTCATGTATCTCATAGTCCTCCCAGCAACAGACAGGACTATTGACAGGAGAGTATTCCCATGGACTTCCTGCAAGTTTCCAGAAGGGTCTGGGGGTGCCTTTGCCACTCCTGTGTGTGAATGAAAGGTTCTTATAAATCTGTAGTAACTGTTCAGGAACACACTAAAATACATTTATATTAAAAATCATATAGAAAGGTATTACATTGTCCCAATTTTTGTTATTAGAGTGAACAAACATTTTAGAGAACAACTTGATATGAAGACGAGGATCTCTCTTTTGATGTTCATAATACCTTTTTTCAGTGCTTTTAGATCAGAAAAACAAATGGGATTTCCAACACATGAAGTAGAAAGAGAACAGACCATTTCAAATCAAGTAGTTATCTATCAGACACTTTTACATTTAAGTATCCCATTTTTAAGAAAAGTTAGGTGAAAAACCTCTTCCTGCAAGTGAATGCTGGAATATTCAATAGTTGGCAGTACAGGATGTACCTAACATCCTCTGCCCTTGCTGTCACCAGTAAAAGACTTGTTTATTTTTAATACAGTATTAATTTAAAACCTGACTCACTGGGTTAGCCTCCTGAGATAAACAGCTCATTTTTCTGGAGGGCCCCAGTGGGGCAAGCAATCAGACAGGCCAAGTTTGCAATCCCAGCCTCCAACTTTGTCACATAGATGCGTGTGTGTGGAAACTACAAATGAGAAGTCACTTTAGGAGAGTAGTTACAAACATCTTTTTCAATTCAAAAAGATGGGAGAAGGAGGAGAGGTTTCTTGAGCTGAATCTGTGCCCCCAGTCACTCCTTTTGCATAGAGATTTGCAAGCTGGGGTTTCCTTCCAAGAGTGCCTGTGGAAAGGGGCTGTCATGCCCAAGACGGGAAGTGTAACCTGGAGCTGCAGGATGTGTGCTTCAAAGGATCCTTTACAAAGCTGTGAAGCCCGTGTACACAGTTGTCTCTGTTACTACAGTGAATGTGCCAAGGGCTCCTTGCCCTCTCCAGCACTTTCCCCAAGTTCCCTAGGGACTGGCATCTCTGTCTCTCCTAAGGATACCTCACAGCCATCTCCATCCCCACACTCAGATAATTTCCTTCCTCCACTCATTTCCCTTGCTCCAGTAGCTCAGCTTCCACCCTCTTCTCCTTCTTTTCTCCCTTCTCCTCTCACCACAGCCCCAACCCCACCGCTCACATGCCAGAGACTCAGGAACATTTTGGTCCCTCCAGGTCCATGGGCCACCTTTTCTCCTCTCCAAGGCCAAGTGCTGCAGTCCTCAGGGAAATACCACAGTGTTGTGACTATACCCAGACACAAAAAAAACCAACCCCTCAAGAGACAAAGTCTTTTTTCTCAACAAACGCAAAGGAAATATTTTGGGTCTGTTGAAACAGCACTCAGACAAAAGTGTCTAGAAGATCTTCCCAGAACAAAGTGCTTCCTACTTTCCAAACTGCAGTTTCTTTTCCATTAAAAGTTCCAAAATGTCAATGTTTTCATAGTATGTTGGGAGAGGAAAAAAATATCAAAATACTAGCAGGTACCTTGTGGGCACATAAAGCTCCAATTTTCCTCAGTTCTGGTGGAAAGACAAGTTAATATCCTGGTATGCCTTGTCTCCTGCTCCCCACTGTTAGATGTGCCACCCTGAAGTGGGATAGTATCTAACAGCCTCCTGTTTGCTCTCCCTTTACCGCCTAGTCTGAGCTGAGTGATGGCATCGCAGTCCTGGTGGGGAGCAACGACAGAGTGCAAGGGATAGTCACGCAGCTGGAGGAGACCTGCAAGATGGTTGAGGTAGGCACCACCTCTTGAAACACAGCTATTTCAGTGTGAAGTCCCATCTTTTAAACTTCTGGTAATGACTATTCTTTAACAGACCTCACTTTACCCAAATACATTCCCACAACATTTCATTAAACCATTACTTGTGGCTTTGTACATTATCAAGATGTACCGCCTCAACCAAATGATATATCCTGCTTTGACACCTCTGACACTGGCCATGTGGTGGAGGATAAAGAGTAAGGATAATCCATATCAGCACGTCTTGCTCAATATCCTTAGTGGAATAAGATATCACTGAAGTTAAGAGCAGATCCAGTAAAATGCCATCAACTCTCAGCTCATTTAACACCTGAGGTCACATTCTAGAGTTGTAAAAGACCAGTATTAGCCTGAAACCTGAGTGGCCCTGTGAAGAGAGCCCTAGTCTATGCCACAGAGTAGGCACAGCATGGCTCACAGGTATGTCTGAGCTCTGTATTTGATTGCTTTGCCTTCTGTGCAGAAGTAGTGTTTTAATATATTTACATTGTCCTTTAACGAGTTTTGTTTTACTGCTCATGGGAGGGAAGAGTTTGAGTTCTTACTGGGTTTTCTGGCAAGGCCCTCCCTCTGAAAGAGCTGGAACTAGTTTTGTGTCATTCAATAGCAGAAGTGGCTTTCATTTCCTCTGAGAGCAAAGCAAATATAAATATCAACTTTGACCAATTTGAGAATCACAGAGCAATAGGCTGAAAGAAGCCCTTATGAATTGATTTTGTGATCAGGGTTTGATGAAGCAGCTAGTCAAGGAGTCGCATCCCTCTCAGCCCAATTAGAATTATATTGACCCTTCAGAGCTGGAGCAGAAATGAGAAGTGGTAGAAAGAAAGAAGTTAATCCAAGATGTATAGATTCTAATTGGTAAGAAAAATTGATTACATGATCTATGTACACAATTCCTCAAGGATCCTATTTCCTCAGAGCAAGGAAGAACAAAAATTGTCTAGGTTTGGTTCAAAGTACACAAAACCATTAGCCCAAGCAAATGAGGGAGCACATTAGAGGCAGTGAGAACTTTGTAGTCAAGAAGCCTTCATGTCGCAAGGATGAAATTGGCTGCTATCAGGACTTTGCAGACAGAAACAAGCCTTTCAAGTAGGTTAACTGCAGAAATTTGAATGATACAAAAGCAAAAACTTACACTCATTTAAGTTGAACTAGCTGAACCAGAAACAAAGCTTCAAACATCTAGTCTGAAGTATAGCGAAAACATTGTGCTAAAAATACCTTAAGAAATACAACAGTATCTGAAACTAGCTTCCTCAGAGTCATCCACTCAGTTCAAAGTCTAACCTTTAAAGTCAAAGCCCAAAGAAAGTGCAGCCATTTTACCTTTAGATGTTTTAGAAGGTTTTTCACCTTTAAAGTCAAGGATTGCAGAAAATAGATCTTAGAGTTTACCTTGGCACTTCCATGTTATTTTTCAAGCAAATCACATATCCAACCATACAAGAGCTTTGTCTGAATTGACATCAGTTTGTCCTTGAAGATGAAAAGCTACAGTTGGAACTGAGAAATGTTCATACATGGAAATAACACTTACAATCCAGGATTGTCTCTTCTCTCTGCTTAGCACTTGGCAGAGAACAATAAATATCCCCTTTAGCAGAAAATACGTGATCATTTTCCTGTTAAATGGAATAAACAATAGTCTACAGTTCTATATTTAGCTATTGCTCCTATCCAAATCTAAAAAACAGAAAAACCAACAAAAAAAATTGATCAATACTTGTATAGCTTTTAACTGATTGAAAGGTAGATCAAATCCACATATTACACTGAAAATTGAGAAAGGAATACATAATGCTAAATACTGGAAAACTATAATAAATAATTAAGTACTATTTAGCCCTGTAAACAATAGGAGTCAAATAATGAAGGAAAAATTACAGTGTTTCTTTCAAATGCTAATAGCACAGGCCAGTCAACACAGATCTCTTGGAACAAGCAGTGAGACTCATGCTCAGAAGCAAGGGCTCATTTCCTTTTGCCGTAGCCATGCTTTAAAAAAACAAAAAGGCTGAGAACTTTTTAGAATGGAAAGTCATGTATTGGTAACCTTTTTCATTACACAGAATTTGATTAAGGTAATTCCATCAGGCAGAGACTTTTTATGGGAACATTTTATGCAGAAAGAGAATATCCCAGAAATATTTCAGCATTTGCAGTAAGGAACATGTTTTGCACTCTCATTCTTGAGATTCACAACTCCATAATATCAGCTGACAGGAAATATATATTAAAGCTTAGAGATAGGGAAGGATCTCTGAGGACACCCTGCTATCACTTACTTGCTCTTCTTCCCCCAACACTTGTCCTGTGTCAAATGACAAAGACAGCATACACCTGTCTTGAAATTAAGGTTCTTTTACAAGTGATATTTCACAAGGATAAAGCTAGGAGAGGAATGAAAGAAGAAAATTATTTGATGTCTGAACAATAGAATGGTTTCAAAACTTCCTTAACCCCACCCTGTAACTGCACTAATCAGGAATTTCTGGGCAGTGGCAAAGACCTGCAAAAGGGCAGGACCAGACTGCATCCCCTGTAAGAAGTTTTAAATTAGGAGTGCCTCTTTGGCCTAGCCTTCCTCATTGCAAAGCAGAGGAGGATACTTGAGTCAATGCAACAACACAAGTATTCACTTCCCCCTCCCCCCCTTCTCAATTTAGACATTTTTGACCAAATGTACATGTTTGAAAGTCTTTCTCCTTTGAACGATACAAAGCAGACTGTCACCACTCACAGGAATAAGCTCTGGCTGAAAGTCAAGAAAAAAGAAAAAAGTGGGATTCTCTCTGGCCAAGTGCTATGAATAATCAGTCTTACCACTTTCAAAAGTACTGTGAGACTGTTAATAATTCTGTGCTGCCAGGATCTCAGTATTACACCTCAAGGGACAAAGATGAGGAATTGATTCAGCCTCAATTGTTCCTAGGGAAGAGATTTAAATAATCACCACTATCCACAACCAGGTATAACCACAGTAAGGTTATAGCCTGGGGCACACAGATGACTCAAGTACTTCCATTTGGTAGACCTCAGACATTATACATAACCTGTCTCCCATTTCCTCCCCATAAATCCTCCCTTACGAGTGCAGTTTGTTCTTTTTAGAGAGCACTCAATGCAGCAATCATCAAACCCATCCTCCTTACTCAGTGAAATACACTGTTGTCTTGTTGGAAGGACAATAAAAGTGTCTGAAAAAACGATGTGAAAATCGGTGCCTGAACTTACAGTTGGAACCTGATTCCTCTTCCTGTCTTTGTGCTTCTGTCACATACCATTTTCTTTGCAGAACCTCTACCTCATTCAGGCACAGTAAATGGAATATAATGGACACCTATTGTCCAAATAGAGTCTAAGAGGGCAGGGCTAATGTGAAAATGAAGCTCAGCCAGGATTGTTCCTGGCACTCTGGTAGAAAAAGAAAATCCTCCAGGGCGGATTTGAGATGACCGCTTCTTTTAAAACCATTCTGTTCACGCAAATGAACCCAGCTGCTACTGCACTGGGGGCTTTTACTTTTTCTGCAGACTTTGATGTATCACTACAGACATCATAAATACCTTTTATAATTTTTAGCAGACTGACAAGTTATACAATAACCTGTTTGGGGGCTTTCAGTGGCTCAAAACTCAGAGTTTGAGAATAGTTTTTAAACTTTTGTTTCAGTAGCTTGGGCTTTGAAAATTATAAAAGTCTCTGGGGTCATTCAGAATCCTTTGCACCATTCAGAAAGAAAAATTTCTTTGATGAGAATGCTTCCAAGTAACTGTAAAAATAGAAACTCTTTTAAGAACATAACATGTTTAACATAAACCAAATGATTCACAGGAATGCTGCAGACGACAGAAAGAGCAGTTGTGTGAAAAATTTGATTATCTCTATTCTGTACTGGAAGAAAGAAAAAATGAAATGACACAAATAATCACTAGAACCCAAGAGGAGAAACTGGAACACGTCCGCTCCCTGATGAAGAAGTATGCGGATCATTTGGAAGCTGTGTCAAAACTGGTTGAATCGGGAATCCAGTTCATGGAAGAACCAGAAATGGCCATGTTTTTGCAGGTATAAAGTCTATAAATAGAGATTCAAAAAGAATGATGGGGTTTTTAATATGCTATTTAAACATTTCCCAATTTTAGGTCCATTCAGACTTTCATTATCTTTAAGTGAACATTTATACAAATTCGTGTTTTAAACATTTGAATCAGCTCAGACAAACGACTAGTCTTCATGTGAAAAGTATCCAAACCTAGAACATGACTATTTGCTATTTGCACCAAAATATACTAGCCTATGTATGAATTTTTGGTCCCTAAAGAATAAATAGGAAATTAAAATTTTTCCAACGAATCTTTCTTTTCCTACCAATATCATGGTGGGACAATATGTTCGTGTGTACATGAACTTCTGTGAATTACACGTTTCATTTGCATATTCACAAAGTAATTAACATTTCAAGAAATAAATATTTATCAATTTACCAATTTATCTAAATTACATTTTTATGCCTTTTTTTTTTCTTCTGTTTACCTACTATAAATTTAGGAGAGATGAGTAGGAAATGGTTAGCAGCCTGTCCACCGAATTCAGTGGTGTAGAATTTCTGTCTTGCAAGTTTGCAATTTCTCTATATTAAAGCCTGGAAGGGTGTTTTCTACAAAACAAAACAAAACAAACAAAAAATCCAAACAAACATACAAAAAAAACCCAAACCCCAAAACAAACCAACCTGACTCCCACTTATATTCGTCAAAGACTTGCCTTTGAAGAGTGTAAGTGTAGAAGACTCTTTCCTCAAGATTTATTACACAGAGTTAGGGCTTATTTCACCTAGAAGTCCTTCCTGCCCAGAAGAAGCACTTTTTCCTAGAGACAGCTTTAGATGTTTTCTCCTGCTGCATTCCAGAGGAGCTCTCCCTGCTATGAGAAGGTAAGTTCTTGCAGACATGTTCGAAGGCCGGGGACAGCTAAAGCCCTGGGAATAGGGCGCATGTCTTTCACCAGGCCCAGTGTTTTTAACACTGTTGGGTTTAATGTTCTTCAGTATTTTTAGTGTTCTCACCTTTGGAAATAAATTTTCCTAAATCCTTCCTCTCCTGGCATTTTTGGGGATACCTNGTTTTCTACAAAACAAAACAAAACAAACAAAAAATCCAAACAAACATACAAAAAAAACCCAAACCCCAAAACAAACCAACCTGACTCCCACTTATATTCGTCAAAGACTTGCCTTTGAAGAGTGTAAGTGTAGAAGACTCTTTCCTCAAGATTTATTACACAGAGTTAGGGCTTATTTCACCTAGAAGTCCTTCCTGCCCAGAAGAAGCACTTTTTCCTAGAGACAGCTTTAGATGTTTTCTCCTGCTGCATTCCAGAGGAGCTCTCCCTGCTATGAGAAGGTAAGTTCTTGCAGACATGTTTGAAGGCCGGGAACAGCTAAAGCCCTGGGAATAGGGGGCATGTCTTTCACCAGGCCCAGTGTTTTTAACACTGTTGGGTTTAATGTTCTTCAGTATTTTTAGTGTTCTCACCTTTGGAAATAAATTTTCCTAAATCCTTCCTCTCCTGGCATTTTTGGGGATACCTGTGTTATCTTTCTTCACAAAGAGTACAATATTCTCTTGGGAGAAATAGAATTTGTCTCTCCTGAAACACATCCTTATGGACAGTCAAAGATATAGTTACTGTGACTAAAGATGGCAACAGAACAGTTGCTTTTCACCAAAAATGCACCAAAATAAGAGGAAAATTATTTCCATTTTGTTTCTTTTTAACAATTTTACATATTTCCCACCAAATTCAGGTTTAAATTAAAAAGTCTCCAAAACACTAAAAGGTTTATTCAGCTGTATACTAACTACCATCCAAATTTGATCTCATTCATAGATGTCATGGCTGTATTAGTGGGTTTATATGCAGTCAGTGTAAGAGTTAGGTCTCAATGCATAAAATCTCTGCAAAAATGGAACCATGTAGTCAGTTATTTCCTTTTTGTTTTCACAGAATGCCAAAACATTACTACAAAAGTAAGTATTTAAACTTTAGATTCTTGTTCTTCATAATCAATTACAAATTATAAATTTATCGGCAAATCCAAATGTCAATAGCCAATCTCTCTGTTTTAGAATTACTGAAGCTTCTAAGGGATTTCAAATGGAAAAAATAGAGGATGGGTATGAAAATATGAACCAATTCACAGTGAACCTCAGTAGAGAAGAAAAGATAATACGAGAAATTGATTTTGACAGAGGTATGTCATTTATTTCACCAAAATTACTTTCTTAAACTGAAGCTGTGTGTGATTTACATGATGATACTGAGTAGGAAACCTTGAATAAGATATTTCTCTCTGTCCCAAAATGTAACTATGTTATAATCAAAAGCAAAAATCCATCACAGTCAAAAAAACCCACATAACCTATTGACACCATTAATCTTACCTTTTATGTGGCCTCAACACTCTCCTAAGCCCATAGTCTTTACTGACTCCTGATGTGAAGAGACCCAAAAAATTAAGCTTTTATACCATTCTGTAAAGTCCATTTTTTTTCCCTAAAAGATGTCATCATTGTCTTCGGTAGAAAGTCATTAAGGAAATAGAATGTTTATTATTAAAAGAAGTACTTATGCAATACAATTTTTTAAAAACTTTTTCTATAATAATCAAGAAATATAACAGACACATAATTGAAATTCAGCATCACAAAGTTATAGAGGGAAGTAAAAATTGTCATAATCTCTCCTGCATTTAATATCTTGGTCATGTAATTTTTCATTACATCATGATTAAACATACTTAATATGCCTACAGAATAATGCAAAGTTGCAACTCTACATTTGCCAAAGTAGCTTGAAATCTAGGCTCACCTATGCTTTACCTTACAGAGTAAGCCACAAGAAGTTAACAGAGATAAATATTTCAAATAAGCAGACCTGTCTTATTAATAGCCAGTGTTAATCATCATCTGGCTATCTCTAGCTAGCACTGGGTTCTGCTACATTTACCCTTACCTTTGTCAGCCCAGTCAAGATTCCCGCAGTTGTCACCCATCTCTTACTCCCCTCCCACAAATTACACTAACTTCAGAATTCGTGGCTGCTCCCTAGGAAGGACCCTGCATGTCCTCTGTGCAGATCTTGGTCTGTAGCTTGGAATACATGGACTGCAGATGGGTCAGCAGGACAGCAGCTGTGGCACCAGTCAGCAGCAGGGAAGCAGGACCATGAACCTCCAGAGATTTGTCCTGGGACTAACAATCCCTAGTCACAGCCTCATGCCCAGTTCATCCATGTGATCAGTCACAGCTGCCACATCCCTGCCACACACATGCATCTGCAAAGATCATGACCTTATGCTCTGGACACACACCCACTCCCTGTAATGGGGAATGTGACACCTATCTCCTGGGGACAAGGCATTGGCAAGGACTTTGGTAACTGGTAGTGCACTACTGCATTTGCAACTCCTACTACAGTCAAAGAGGTGCTCTGCAGCCAGGGGACATGGAAGCAGAGGCAGCACTCTATTTATAGTTGAGTATTTGCCTGCAGAAACATTTCTCCATTAAGTGTTACTTAATTTGCAGACTTACATTCCATCTACACACTCAGGCAAAACCCTAACCTATGCACAATTTGGAGCTTGGGTTGATGCATATGTCTAAGTTTATTTCTCTGAAGCACTACAATGGCTCTGAACAACATCCAGCGTTTGTTAGGATGAATAGTGTGGTTATGCAAAAGAAAATTGACTGTTAGAGGGCTTCCTCTGGAAACAAGCTAAGCCTCAACTGTGGACCACAAGGTGTGTCAGATGGCGCAAAAGCAATGATTTGACTAAGTTTGATTTTCTGGTTTTAGGGATGATGGTATCCCAAACTTCCAGCCATATATCACAAAGCACTGGCCTGGTAGAGATTTATGATGTCAGCTTAAATGGCACTTAAAAAAGACATATACCCAGAATCGAAGAAGGGACTTTTTTCCTGGCAGATGTCCCAGGTCCCTGAAAGTGCAGGGCTGTGCTGCACATCCCTCATGAGGATAACTGCATTGACAGGACTTTCTATATTCCTTCCCATGGAAAGGACCAGCTTAAGATTTTAACCAGCATGTGTGTTCAGTGTCTTGCCTGCCACAAAGCACCTGCTGGCAGCTCCATGGCAGTGCCCATTCCAGGTTGGTGGGAGCAGATTCCTCATCAATGCCTTCTCTGCCAGGCAGCAGATTATCAGTGACTTTGCAATGCAATGCCATCTTCACATGGTGCTAAACCCTGTCTTTTTACATATGTCCTATCAGAGGACGAGGGAGAAGAAGAAGAGGAGACAGTGGATGGTGAAGGTTTGGATGAAGTCCACACAGAGTCATCCGGAGAGGAGGAAGAGGAGGAAGAGGTGGGGAAGGAAGGGATTGAGAGAGCATCACAGTCACCTCAGCAAGACTCTGAACCACACAGTACAGTGGGAGAGCCCCTGGCTGAACCCACTCCAGTGCCACTGCCTGCTGCCTTAGCTGGTCAGGTAAGTGCTCTGCTGCCCTGTCAGCTATGCTGAGTGTGTCTGGCACAGCCAGAAGATGCTCTCCTGTGACCTGTTGGCACCACGTGTCAGGAGCAGGGCTAAGGGAGTTGATGCACTGGAAAGCAGAATTGTTTATTTTCCTTGTACAGATATATGCACCTTTACCATGTCCTCTCAACCTGTCTATATATCACTTGATAGGCAAAAAATTTGCTGTTAGATAAATTAAGATATGTATGGGATACATAAGTTATAAATAAAAGAGATTCCGTTTGGGAGTTAAGTGCATTACAATGGATGTTCTGCTTGCTGTGATTTAACTCAGACTAACTGTTGTAAATGAAATGGTTCTTAAAATATTTATACTAAGAGAATTTGACATTCCCTCTGGATTTACTGAGCTTTGCACCATCAATTTTTCGATCATACTTCTAATCTGTTTTCTGTGAATGGTGTTTGATGTCTTCTGCTCTGGTCATCCGAGGGATATGTATAGGTGGATGCAGGAATATCATACACCAAACAGGAAAGGAAACTGCCTCTTACAAACTAGCAGCAGGCAGGTTCAAGGTGTGAATATTTGAAGACAGCACTTCTTCTAGGGAATGTGATGAGAACGAGACCACAATTGCCACATATTCTGAAATATCTACATTAGAAATATACTTCATAAAGCTACTTCAGCTTGCCTTGCATACAATTAATTTAGCAAATTCTCCTCTTATGCAATTTACCCCATGATGTTGCTGAACGGATAAAGGCTGCTGTGAAGATGTTTGAGGAGGTCAGTGTGAAAAGAAGAAAACACATAAAGGATTTTTGATTGTAGTAAGCTCCCCACATAAAACAAGTGAAAACAAATGCTATAGATTAATTCTTGCTTTTATGTAAATACATATGTGAGTTTTCACCAGTTGGGTGAAGATGCTCTTAAATCAGGTTTTATCGATCTAACCAAAATTTGTCTTTTGAGAATTTGCACTGACTTAACTAAACTTATGTTTACTAACTGATGTAGGGTTTTACATAGGCAATTCTACCCACTAACACGAATTCTCTCACTGCTAAGGCTAGAATGAGAAAGATCTCGCATGCTGCTCTAGTAATTGTAAAATACCATTAGGAAATGGTCAAGTGTGGAGTTAGACATGGTATGTGGGTGTTGTGAAGTGAGGGATACCTGTATTTCAGCTTTTGCTTTCTGGTAAGAAAGGCAAAGCAGAAATGCTGAGGTGATAGAGATAGCGTGTTTGGGAAGCCTAAGATCTTGATGCAGGTAGATTTCAGCTGGCAGCTCCTCTTCCTGGCAGAGCAATTGTGCTTGGCTTATAGCATTGACGGCAAAGCTGGTGGGCAAATGTTTCTCTCCAGTGCCTTTGTATTCCCCTTATTCTGACTGCTTGTATCAACTGACTCATTGGTAAAGGCGTCACTCTTAATACAAAACCCAACAAGCCATTTGAAAGTACCTACAACTGTCATTCATGACTGATATGGGTTCATGAGGTTCTTAGGCAGAACTTCTTAAGTTTGTAGAATTGACTTGAGCATTTATACGACTTAGGGAACCTCTTGCTCACTTCTTTCTCAGTCAACACCTCTCTCCCAGACAGTTCTACCCTCCTATTCTATTTTGGGGGTAATTTATTTTCTTTCCCTTATCTGTGTTATTCAAATGATAGTTGCTTTTGCTTCACATTTTCATTGCAATTCTTTCAGACAATATATTAGGACAAATCTATGCCTTGCAGTCATATATAACAAACACAACATGCAGAAAAATGTGACTACAGCAGGAAGATAACATGGCACAATCTGCTTGTTCTTCTTTTTATCTGTCCTGATCAAGGATGTGGTTGTGACATCAAGTGGTTCTCAACAGACCCCAGAGTCTGACACTCAAGTTCCGGCCACAGCAGAAAACGTCGATCCCTTGTTTTACCCTAGCTGGTATAAGTCCCAGTCACGTCAACCAAACAGTCCAAGCTCAACCCTGGTGAGTGGGTTGGGAAAAGTAGTGACTCCTGTTTCTCTGGAAATGAGTGCAAAGAAGGCAGAAGCCCCAGCAGCAGCAACAATTGAGGAGAGTGCACCAGGGAGTGGTAAGGAAAGTAATGCCACTGCAGCGACGTCCAAGGTCAGTGCTTCCAAAGTCACCCCAGAGGGCTGTGACATGCTGCAAGGCGGGAACAGCAATTGTTAAGGAAAATGTGACTTCATTTTCCTCTGCATGCTAAAGAATGAGAGTAATTTCAAAAATACGTGAACAGCATAAACTGTCATTTCAGTAAATCCGTTGGATTTACAGATGGTTTCAGTGTGTGACAGGCTGACTCTGCAGCTTCAGAGCAAGCAGTTGCTTGTGCTTAACTGTCAGTGCACCTCAGCTGTGCAATCTGTTGTCCAAGTTGCTCATGCACAGTGGCTCAGGAGCCACTGGAGAGGCTGGCAACATCTCTGCGCATCAGATATTTGCATGTGTTAGTAGCAGACAAATTCTGTGCATGAGATTACTCTCATCACCTGTTGAAAGCCTGTGCACATGCCATCCTAACACGGCTGGTTGAGCAGCTATGGCTTGGCTTTGCCTTCTGCAGCTCTGTGGCTGCCCATGGAGTGCACGGCTTCTCCAAGCGAATACAAAGCTATGCAAACACCCAGAGCCACCTTGTGTGTTTGATAGCCTCTCAGTAAGCAGTGTGATTTCCTGAGAACAGACCTGTGGCTCCAAGGATTCTTGAGACTTGATTAAAAGAGATCATGAAGACAATACATTCCAGTTCAGTGTTAGACTGCCAGCAGCATGATGGGATAACAGAGACTGTTGTTTTGAGTACAGGAGGGTGTTTTCCTTAAAATTACAATGTTGGAGTTGGTATAACCTGAATTTGAATATTCCTCATTCTGCATATGCATACAAATTCCACATGGGCCAAAGATACAAGAAACAGCTGAGAGAGCTGTACAATGATTTGCACACTACACCAGCTCCTGTTCCAGTGCCTGGTGACCAGTCCATGAGCAGCACTTTCTAAATCAAACCCTCAAGATTTTACAGGCTCAGGCTGCATATTTTAACAAAGCAATTCCCTGTATGTGTGCAACAAGAGGAGATTATGTGTATGTGAGACAAAGCACAAGTGGGTAGTATTTCGTGCTGTTTCCTTTAAAGTTTGAGTTGACTATATAGCATACATAAGCAGCCATGCTTATGATAAACAATCAAGTGCCAGGCAAAAAGTTAGGATTTCACAGAGATACGATAAAAGGGGTGCTTATCTTCTAGTTAGAGGTTTCAGTCAGTGACGCTTGAATTTAGCAGCAGGATTCTCACTGACTTTGCTGACTTTTTTAACAAAAGCAGTATTTGACTACCAAATTTCAGTAGCTATTTTTAAAGCCAGGGTTTGATTTGAAAATATTTGAGTGGAATTAAAAAAAAAAAAGCTTTAAAATTATCAAATCTGCTATGACCTTGTCTTCTTAAGTATATTCCAAAAGAACTAGCAAAAGCAGGTAAATTCACAATGAAATTTATTGCTGCTGTTTCTTCCTATCAGTTCCACTGATGCCAGTCAGCCAAACTTCACAATGGGCAGTTAAAATCTGTACTAGGTTAATTTCCTGGGAGCTTGCCTGACTGTGGTCTTCTTCCCTCAGTCCTAATTTACATCAAGAAAAGGAACAAAACTCACATATGATGTGGGCAGCTCTCTGAAAAACAGCAGCAATCTGGTACCCAGATCTCTTCATATTTGGGTGCCAGGGTGAAAACAAGCACATGGGAAAGATGTCAGTTCCCATTGGCATGTGAGTTTCAGGGTGTTGCATTTTGATATTTTCCCAGACTACAGGTGACATTGGCATTTTGGGAGGAGGAAGATGTTAAGAAGAGTACTGCGTGGTTCTGGTGATGTGGGGAGAAAAGAGCAGGGTAAACAGCTGACAACAGGGTTGCCCCTGGGCTGGAGATGGAGGAAGAGATAGGAAAGCTCAGGAAGCAGAAAGATGCAGAGTGTGCTGAAGAATACAAAAATCAGAGTGACCAAGTAACGGTGATGCCATGAGATGATGCTATGGTCAGATTTATGGATCTGAGCTGAGATGTGTCTATGTCATGAAGAAAATGGCTGCTGTTGTGTGGCAGTGATAATTTTTAAATATGTGAACTATTCCGTGCATGTGATTTTACACAACCCATGCTGAAATGCCATATTCCTTTATATTTTTTAAAACCCCAGCTGATGTTCTTCACAACACTGTTTTACTCCCTTCCTCAAACTAAAGCATATCATGGAAAAGTGCTGTGGAAACAGAGCTTTTTCACTTAACATAGTGATAATTACTAGTTCATGTCATGACAAAACTGGTGAAGCACTTTTCTTATTTTCTCACAGGAGTTAGCATTCTGCATAACACTTTTGGCATTTCTTATCATACTACATCATCTTTGGAATCTGATTCAATACATTTTTACTTTCATGGGTAGGAAATATTTCATTTTACCATTAACTAACCATTCAAATAGTGTGGTTCAAATGGTGATGTTCCTTTGTGGCTTTAAAGGATTTTTCCCTTCTTTCCCATCCAGAAACACCATGCTAGTTCACAATACAAGTTGCATAAAACATTTCTTCCTCTCACCTTCAAAATGCCACCCTTGAGCTTACTCCTGCATGGTTAAACAATGCATCTCCCTAGTTCAAAATAAAAAAAGCGACATTTACTCCCTCAGATATATGGGCTTATATTTCAGTTGCTGTTCAGATGACCAGCAGGATGGAAAAACTGCTGGTTGATAGATGTGAAAAGCACCACCTTATTCAGTCCAGCAAATAGAGGAGGAAGAGCTGGAGAGTAATGGTTGTCATCAGAGGAGTAAAGGTCAAGAAAAACAAATCCACTGAATAATCCTGCTGCTAGGATTCCCACTGCAAGCAAATCACCAGTGCTCCCTTGGGGAGATGGCTCTAGCCATGCTCTCCAGAGGTCCCAATGGAGAGAGTGGAGAGTGTCCCCTCATACTCTATCTCGCACAGTACATCCCACATCCTCTTCAGGTCCTTCTCCAACCAAAGGCATTCAAAGCTCTCCCTCCCGTACTCCTAGTGAGCATGGAGTACCAATCATGACCCTGAAATGCAGCCCCATGCATCTATGAGGATCTCAATCCATTTAGACAATGGCTTTTTTTTTCCTTAGGTCATATGAAGAGCTGAAATATCTACAAGATCAAGTACTAAGCATTTCACTACCAAGTGAAGTTGTCCCAAATACAAACACTGTAATTTAAACTTTAACTATTCCATAGCATCTCTTCTGGAGTACCCTTTTATTTGGTAGACACTGTCCATTATTTACTTCTTCCAACTCTAAATTCACACCCCTCTTAGGTAAGACATATGTGTACATTCAGTTTCCAAAGTGATATGAGTGATCTGCAGAGAAATCTCTTTTACCACTGGGACATTTAATCTTATTTACTGAAGAGCAAAGACCTCTGACACAAACCAAATATAGCTACCTTTGAATATTTGCTCTAATGAAAGACTAATTCAATTTTGATCTATTCTTCAACACAAAAATGCTTGGCTTTCCCTGCTCACTTTCTGCACTGCTTGGTACATGATATGGTGCCTCTATGACAACTGATAAATTTTTATTCAGCTTTTATGTGCAGAATTTCCAGCACTATGACTGAAGAATATTTCTCCATTAAAAAAAAAAGGGGGGGAGAGTGGAGAAGTTATCACCTACTCTTTAGTTGCGTAAGTTATGCAAAATGATGCACTGCCTGGTAGTAATTTGAATTTGAAAAGTATCGGACACTGTGAATCTCAATTAAATTTGTGGATCATAGTTTAATTTGCATTTATTTGTGTTTGGTTTTGAAAATTTGTTGTATTATTACAAGAAGACATAGAGCTTATTTGTACTCCTGGGCAATCAGGCATGCGAATAGCATCATGCAGTTTTTCCCCTCTCTTTCTTTTTTTAATTCAAAATACCTTTTGAAATTAAAAATAGACAAATGCAGAAAACTCTCATTTCTACCATTTGAGACCTTTTCTTATGTGGTTTCCAGTGACATCTTTATGATTTATTTAATAATGTAATAGAAGGACGTGAAGGAAAAAGGCATTTCGATCTGGGATTCTATTTGCATAAAAATTATTTTCTTCTCCATGTATAGTGAGGTGGCTGTTTAGACAGTTTGTGGGTCTTTATCTTTCATATGAGAGATCAGGTTACTGCCCTTGTTCCTTTGTGTGATAAGCCCCTGAAAATCAAATAACAAAATTACTTTGAATAGCTGTAATAATAATTTATAATAATATCATAAATCTGCATGACTGTCATCATAAAAGCAGCATATTATTTATTTTCAGGCCATTTTAATAGAAAGCACCTTTCTATTAAAGGTGATTAGACAAGGGATTTGCTTGTTTTTCACCAGCAAAAAGAGATCAGTTCCCCTACTAAATTCCCAACATTCACTTTATTTAAGGGTCATTTCCCTCTAAGAAATTGTATTGACATGTCTGTAAATTTCCTTCAGGGTACAGGAGGGTATATGAGCAGGAATAAGGCAACAGGAGTTGCAGCTCACAGGTTGACAGATTGCTTGGTGTAAGAAGGGAAAGAAGGAGATGATTCAGCATTAATGAAGTAGGTAACTCGGCACTAGAGAGCCACATCCTGCCTTGGGGAATGCCTAAGTCAGAAGTATGGTCACCATGGGCTGCTTCTGCCCCTGACAGAGAATGAGAAATACCTCCAGTAAGAGAGAGTTCACTAACTTCTGCTGGTTCACACTTGGACCTCTCAATCTACCTGCCAAGTGTAAGGTGACATTGCTCCTAACCCAGGTGCCTCTGCTCAGTGTCTGAAGCTGAGGGTGTCTGAGCCTCTGCAGATGACAACTAGGAGCAAATGACTAAAACACAAGGAGCAGGAATAGCAGCAATGAACTGCCTTGCCACCACGGGGAGTAATGTATTAGTGGAGGGTGACATAGACATTATCAAGCAGCCCGTTCCAATGCATGGGAGAACAAGTCTTGGAGTCCCCCAGCTTTCCCTAATCATATTTTGTAGGCAATATCTCTCATGTAGTAACACTATATAAATTTGCAAGAGTTTATGAGAGACTTGGGTTCACCTGAGTCTGTGGTTACCCAGTTTATTTCACCTAAGGTGAAAGTACTGAACCCTGTGTTCTGTTGCTCAAATTCTGCATAAGAAAAGTGGCTTCATGTGGGTCCAAAGGACTCCAGCACATACATTTAGTTTGAAAAGAAATGCAAGTTAATCATCCACAAACAGTAGTCAGATCTAATTTCCCTTTGCAGCCAGTAAGTACAGTGCTTTAATTCCATGAGGATATAAAATATAATCAGATTGCACTGTTTGGGAAGAGAAATATTAACTGAGTGGCCTATGTTAATCCTGTTTCATTAGTTTTAAAATTTTCTATTACTTGCTTGCAACCTTATGCCATCTGCCAGAATTACCATAAGGACAGTCCTCTCTTGTATTCATGTACTGTAGTTCTCTTTGACCTGCTGTTGAATACTTCAATTTCAGCTGGTGAACCTTCAATTTTTTTTCCATGAGACAGCTTTAAATCACATGTCAGAGAGGTCAGTATTTAGCTAAGTTTTAGCCGATTGGTTGTCATGTCAATATGCAGACAACACAGACAAAATAAGAGCATTTAAAACCAAAATAAGGCCAAGAGATCATGCCTATGTAGCTCTGTTCTTCCATCACAATACAAAAGGTACAGTCCCACATTTAGCACAGTGCTGTTCTGGAATGATTGCACGAGGATGGTAGCAGTACGCAAATAATAATTTCCTTTCTTTTCACCAAATCAGAAACTGAGTCTTTCCAGTCTCCTCAGGTAAGGAATCTAGTCCCCACTTCAAGCCGGCTGCTCAAAGAGAGGAGATTTCTGGCTCAAGAGAAGGCAGCCCTGCTGGATCTTGCAGGAATGATGCTGAGGGAGGGTCTCCCTTCCCTCTGGCCCATCAGATACAGCCTTCCCTCAATTTCACCCAGAGCAGGACAAGAAGTCTGTTAGCATCAGCAGCAGACACAGCCCAGGCAGCTCTCTCCCAGGACATCAGATGCTGCTCTGAAAGCTCTCTGCTCCCTGCAACAACTGTGTTTAGTGCTAATGAAGGATCTGAGAACACAGAGAGCAGAAGTCAACTTGATATTTGCTATCTAGGTCTTGATATACTTGTACCTTACCTTTTCTTAGGTAGAAAATTTTGTGGATTTATTTCTTTAACATAAAAAAACCTGCAGGGTTTGACTGAAATAAAAGTGAGGTCATCTGTCCTTTGTGAAGCTGAGCCTTCTGTAGGAGACCCCTGAATAGGCTGGTATACAAGCACAAATTAAACTCTGTTTGAAACATCTTCCTAAACATCTCTAAACATTCACTTGGAAAAAAAAAGCTTTCAGGCTGTAACTGAAGTACAGGGCAAACACTAGACGCAAGAAACTCTGTTAAGAGGCAAAAAATTCTGTCTTTTGCTTCTCTATAGTTTGACTTAGGTGGGTTGGGCCTCGCTGATAGTGGCCAAGTCTGAGGTCACTCAGGCTGATGTTCAGTTGGTGGCAAATTCTGCCTGTAAATTTCCATTTTTTACCTTGACTTTGTGCTTCAGTGAGATTTTTTTTCCCCTTCAGTTTGGCGATACATGCCAAGAAAATCAGGAAAGTCTTGATTGTTCCTCTTTTAACATCTCCCTCTCCCTTACTTCTGAGAATTATCTGGGTGATTCAGAGGCAGCAGTGATGAGTCGTGAGGGCAATGCATTAAGACCAGCTTTCAGACAACAGTTTCGCATAATTAATATGAGTGGCAAATACTTTACTTGAAGTTTTACCTCAAATAGTCTGCTCTGTGATTTGTCTGGTGAGTCACAGATACCATCTAATTTATGTATATTACATTTTTTTCAGTCCATTTCTAGCAAAAGGATTTCCACAATGACAGCTTAGACAAAATAATTCCTTTAATTAATACAAAATTAATACAAAGCCAGGCTCACCTAGACATTGTCTTTCTGTGACTAGCTCATTTAAATACTGAGTTCTACCTCCACTCAACCTCCTCCTCCAAGGATCACTTGTTCTGCTCATTGTTAAGGAGTTTGAAAAGGAAAATAGAATGTAAACAAAAAATATTTCCTAATCACAGATGAACTGTTGCTTACATGTTGTTTACATCACATTATGGTAGATGTATGTCACAACAACATAAATCATCTGTTTGTGGAATATTTGGTTAGTTATCCTGCTGCTTTCAGACAGTTCAGGCTTTCAGTTCATCCATTCACTCACCTATGGAAAGCAGTGCTTGTAGTAACCATTAGAGATGGATCAATATTTAAGTGCCAGCCTGTCTGATTGAAAATCCCAGTGGTGGTAACTAGTAAACTGGGCCTGAGTCCCTATGTTTGGATAGTGTATCATGCCACCTCCAGGCTTTCTGAACATGTGAGCAGGCAAGGGGCTGGACTGGAGCACCCTGCAAGATGCAGTGCCCACCTACCAGGCACTTGAAATGGAGATAAAGATTGGCGGGTCCATGTGCAGCCAAAATTAAACAGAAGAGAGGGCAAGGGACATATCAAACAGTGATGATTCAGTCTTGTATCTCTTTTCAGGTAATATATATTCCTGGCATCCTTACAATGATCTTCAGGTCATTAAGTAAGAGACCAATGACTAATTAAAAAAACCTGTTATCCCTGGCTACCAGCCAATAGGTGCCATGATGTTCAAACCAGATGTCCGACACAGATGTCATGCCTTTGACTGAGCAGAGAATGAATTTCTCATTGCTCTTTTCAATTTAGAGAGCGCCCTATAAAATCTGTCTGAGTCTATCTCAACTCCTGAAGGTGGTGATCGAAATACAGATCAGTTGCTCAGAGCCCTCCTGGCTCAGCACTTCTGCACACAGAAGTGGCTTTTGTTCATGATGAAACACTTGCTGTATGACTTGCTTTATTACAAAATGCCTTACTGAGGAAAGATAGCTGTCATTTGCCCCATCAGTGCTGGTGAGACTCTTCAACATCTGGCACTGGATTTCTTTTTCAAAATGCATTAATTTTTATATTTACGCACAATTTTAAAATTTAATTTTATAAAATAAGTTAATTTCTATTTAAAAAATTTGAGATTGTGCCTGCCCAGATGCAGGTCCAAGCTTGTCTCTGATGACAGTGACTGCAATCTGTGCTCTATATCCTGTAATAACCCGGTCAATAACTGTGATTGAACCTGAAGCTCTAAGAGCAGCGTTTATCACAGCTTCCTTGGACTGCACCTGGGAACAGTGCGAGATGGACAGAAGGAAACTTGATTTAATAGCTTGCTCATCTTTTGGCTAAGTGCTCTGCAAGCATGCCAGCATTGCTAATGGGCAAGCAGAGATTATAATGTGAGATGTGATGTGACAGATATCTATCTGGGAACTCAGAGTGCTACTCACTGAGCAATATATTGTTGGAGTCATATCTTGGCTAACAGCTTCAGCTGCTGTGGTTGTAGTAAGGAGAAGATTCAGGCAAGTGAAGACATGGGAAAATGAGCACACAAAGGAAAAGCGGTAGCAGCAACAGCTAGCTGATGAGGGAAAAAATGTATTAACTGTGGGCAAGACTTTCTTTTTCTATTATGTGGTGGCTTTAAGAAATGGCAACAGGGTGCTTTAACTGACATTCCAGCTTTTCTTCCTCCATCTCCACTGGTGTCGCTTTGTCTCTCAAGGAAGGTGTGCTGTGTCCACAGCTCATATATTCATAAGTATCACCTTCACCCCCTGCATATTTCCAACAGCCCAAGTCAGTCAGTCACTCAGGATGTGAGCAGTGTTCCAACCTCCAAGCATGAGATGCTGTGTCTACACACCTCAAAGCTATGCTGGCTCTGTTATCTGATCTCATGAATGGAGCTCCGGGGTGAGTCACAGTCCAAACTGCCACTCTGTCATTCATGGGATTTCCAAAAGTGCCATTTGCAGAGGAAGAAAAAGCTTTGATTTACAGCAGCCCATATTATTCAAAGGAAAGACTATCTGACAGAGACAGACAGGATGTTAAACCATTACTAGGTTTGCTACTTCTCCCTGAAAGCTAATAGCAAAGTTTCTATGACATGGATTAGATCAGTTACTGCCATGGAGAAGTTCTTGGGAGGTCTTTAGTTCACATTTCACTTGTTGATCTGAAGTCATATCTACTTGTCTGATGAAGCAGCAGTAGGAGAAAGAGAGGAGAACTGGTAGCCATGAGTAGCTTTCTGGCACAGGTGGCCAGCACATACCACTTACTCTTACAGCCTCTCAATATGATCCTTTGCTAGACACTTCTCCATGTAGCCTTAATACTCATGTGTATTTAAGTCTCTTCTCTTGGGTTTCTTTCATTGTCCTGTACAGCGACAGGACTAGTTTTTATACAAATCTGTAGTTAAGCACTCTCAACAAAGAGTTGGACCAATGAGCTGCAGCAATAGGTGAAATATTACACAAGTATGTTATTTCTACCTTTTATGTTTGAGTCAAGTGACTCAAGTAAGGGAACTGTATTTCCTTTGTCCCACGTTAGAAGAAAGCTGCTCTCCCACACCATTCTCTAAAACTGTTTCCACCACAAGTTCAATTCTCTGGACCTTCATGTCCCATGGGAAATATGTGGAACCTATATCCAAATAAGCTAGCCAGACTGTTTTCCTCTGAAATACATTTGGTCTCTTTAAGGTCATTATGTAAGGGACTCTGCATTAGACATTATCCACATGATGTTAACTGTAATATGATCAAAACCTATTGAAGAAAGGCACTTCCTCCTAACGGACTTATAAAATTCATTCCTGACCACTATTAAGAGAGTGATATATCTAATTCTGTGACTGATAGATCTTGCCTATGCATATTATTTTCTCTGCTGTCTTATATATTTCTGTGTCAAGTAATTGTAGCAATTATTTTAGAGAATTATTTTAGAGATTTGTAGCTATTATTATTATATTTGTACCAATTATTTTAGAGAATACTCTGTTGTTATTCCCACTAATAAAAAAGAAAATGTCCCTGAAAAATAAGCAGCCTCTTAGCTTTGAAACAATATTGTTGTGATTTACATGACAGCTGCCAGGTGTTATGCTGAAGGAGCTAGACTGCATAAAAATATGAAAACAAAATGCTTGAACTAAAGTTTAAACTATTTAAAAATAACCTGTTGTGCTCCCTTTGTTTCTGCTGCCTGGAAGTGTTGAGTGCCAGAAGTGTAACACTTGACATTTGAGGCAGACAAACATAGCCTACAGATTCTGTGATCGCTTTGCAACCAGCTAGCGCTTTTTAATCATGCCTGTTCTTGTCAACACTAGGGGTTGTTTCTAAACAAGCCAGCTAAAAATGGGAATTAAATTTAATTTCTTACTCATTTTCTGAGGCTACAGGAACCCTAGAAACCTGTATTTTCACTGCTTCTCTCTCCAAGACCCACACTTTCGAACAAATTCACACCCTTGCTCTCCGGCTGGATCAAGAAGAGGCAGCGAAGGCACTGAGTAGTTCGTGTGCCTCTAAGGGTGTAGATCCATTTTTTACTCTGGCAGCAAAGGTGATTTAGCAGTTTCTTGCCAAATGGCCCTGCTTCTTACTGCTGCCCAGATGCCACCACTCACAGGGCAGTTGTGCTGAGGCAGCTGTTTGTTGGAATCAAATCATTCAAATGGTCCAGATTTAAAAATATCTCCCTTCACCTCAAAAAAAAAAAAAAAATTTGATGTCATTCCAGTGACATTCCCATTCTTAGCACATCCTGCAAAGAGCTGCAGCAATGCAAATGGGCAGTGAACCATGGAACCGAAGCAGGAAGAGGTGGATGGGGACCAAAGGGACAGAACCTTCTTTGGTTAGCATTGTTGCTCCAGAAAACATCCATATAGGTTGTAACCAACCATCTCATCCGTCTGCATTAAAGTAGATTATGAAGACCTTTCACCTTTCCTCCTCACTTCTTCAATTTAAGAGTTAGTGATCTTGCAAAAATAATAGTGTAGTCAGAGTTCTCAATTAACTCCTATCAGGGAGTTTTCTGATATCCTGAAATACTTGACTAGAATTTTTTTTGTATAACTCTTTAAAAGACAGACCTACTCTAACCTAGTCACACAGAGTGTCTCTAGAGTCAGTAGAAAGAAACAGGTACCTCCAGAAGGAGATCCACTTCTTTGAGGATGGGACAAATCACCCTCTGGTTGTGCTTTTCTCTCATCACTCCCATTGAAGGGGATGAATACAGTTTGCTTGAGTGGATATCTCATTTCTGGGTGACTCAAGTTTGGCAATATGGATCCCAGTCTTTACACCTAAGGGCTATGGAGATTAGTAGTGGTAAAGCAGAAAACAACATGTAGACTCCATTGTATTTCAAATATCTAGAAGGCCTAGACTGCATGTTTTTCCCCAGCATAACCAGGATAACTGCCAGGACCTAATAAATGAAAATGTTATGACAAAGCCATCCCACTCACCTCTTTCCTCCTCTCCACACCCTTTTACAAGAACCTTACACAGATTTAAGTAGAGGCCTGCTTAAGGAAGCAAATACTGAAAGATGCTGAATACCTGCAACTTTGAAACGACTCATCAGGCTCAACCCTGAGATCCTTATACTGTTTATTCATGCAAATTCTAGTGTGCCAGATGCTGAGGAGTGCTGAATGGCTGCTTAGTGGGAGTTGTGGTTGCTCAGCACCTCCAAAGAATTGGCATGTAAACTCCAGCCTGGACTTTGCTTATGGGAAAAACAAAACCAACCCTCAGTCATGCATGGTGTACTTCCCACTTCATGAACTGGCCTGGTAAAAATTCCTGGTGCTTATTGAAAGCATCATCTGATGTCACTCAATGCCACAGGGGAAAATATAAATCAAAGTGTAAGTATTCAGCACTCTCTCAGCATTGGCCTAATGTGATTAATGCAATCTGAGGTAAACACTTTAGTTATTCCTTATTACGGTTAGGGACCCAAATCAAGGGTTGGGACTTGTTATTCTAGGTAATGTCAAAAACAAGCCCTACCCATGAGATCTCCAAGGCTAAGATAAAGCTCAGGTAGAAGCTTGACAACAGTTACCTAATAGCAATGGACAGACACAACGAAATGTTGAATCTGAACTGTCTTAAAGGCGTGTGGCAAGGGCTGTGCCGTGCTCAGCACAAAGCTTTCCTCTCTCAGCAGAGTAGGGTTGCAGTAACAGAGAGAGCAAGGTAGTCCGGGATGAGATTGCAAGGACCTACAGAGCAGTCAGATGCCTGAGTCCCAGTTACACCGTGTAGACTGGCTTCTGCATTCTGCCTTTCAGACTCACATATCGATTAAAAAAAAGGTTGTTTTCTGTAAAATCCGCAGCTGAAACTTTTGTCTCAGATAGTTCCAGCACATTGTACAACTCTGAGTTTTGTGGGGTGCTGCTGGAAGGCTGAAACAGATTTAACAGCGTGGATAGAGATGCTGCTGGCACCTTTAGATGGTTTCTTGTCTTACACAAAGAGAGTGTACCTCAGTCACTGTATGACTCAGAGCACAACCTCTCAAGTGTCACAGGTGTGAAAACAAGTCTAAAACACATGGAAAGTCCCTATTGTCAGTTTTGTGCTTGCTTCACTCCTAGCTGGGAGTGATGGAAAATGATTGCTCTTGGAAAGAGCATCGAGGTATTGCAGACCAGCAGCCTGCTGAATCCAGTGAGCTGCAGGGAGCAAATGCTTCATCCAGCCAAACCCAGTGGGAATGTGTTGGAGCTCCAATATCATTTTGCTGACACAGGAAGATGTCATCACAGCAAAATATGAAGGAGTTAACACATTATGAAATACAGTTTTGGCAGTGATGTAGACAAAGATTGTTTTGTTTGAAATGCAGTACCAGCAGTGTTGTTTAACAAGGTAATGCAGTCACCTTGCCAGTCTAAGTCATTACATTGTGCTTTTGTTATTCTAACATGTAAGGTCCAAATCCTATGAAACGAGCTGCATAATTTTAAGCCCATAGATAGTACTTTGCTTCAAAGTTAATATTGATTTACTGTAAATCAATACAGTGGCTGTATTGATAGTGGATAATGGCTGGTTCGAATAGGAAGTGCTAAAGGAAGCCTGTCTTGCACAGGAAGAGAAATGACAAGGTACCAGTGTGGGTTAAAGTTAAAAAAAAAAAAAGAGAGACAAGTATAAAGGTGCAGGAATTTTTTTTTAAACTTCTTGCCAGTCCTACTCTTTCTAGTGTGAGAAGGGAGGAAGGCTGTCCCATGCCTGCTTACACACACAGCTGAGGGCTAGGTGCACAAAATTGCACAACCAGTTTCAAAATGACTCTTGGCTAGCCCAAGCACTTTGACTGCCCTCCCAAAAATAAAGGCAAAATTTTCAGCATCACAGAAGACTAATAAACCACCTACGCTCCTACATCTACCATGATCAAGAGAGCGCTGAATCCCTTATAACTCAGAAAGTCTATCCATGTATTCACTGCTGATACCTGACTTTTGTAATCAGATTGAAAGATTTGCAATCAACATTTTCCAGGACTGAGAGGCAGATCTTCTATAGTCAGGACTGAATTAGCTACCTGCCTTTCAGTTGACGATCTGGCCCCCTGGGCCCAATTCTTTACCATACTTTTGCATAAGCCTGGGAGACAACCCTTCTCAGCAGCATCACTGAAAACGGACTTTTGCATTCAAGCAGGCAGCTGTTTCTCCCACGTTTTTCACCATGCTTGTGCTCTTACTAAAGTATATTAAAAAGTTAGCAAGCAAAAACTATATTCTTCAGCAAGGTCCTTATCCAGAAATATCCTTTCTGAGTCCTACATGTTGTAGTGAGTATCAATGAGTACCTTGTTTTAAAACCACATTTCAAATATTAAAGCAGTTTCTCAGATAATATTTCATTGAAATAAATAGGGCTATTCCAGTTTAGAGCAACCAAGGATCTGGGTCTAAAAATGGCACTGAATTCTAATTAGATTTGAATAAAGAAATAGGGAGCTACTTTTTTCATACCTTCATGCTGTCTTGTTTGTTGGTGTCATGACAGTTACATAAATTAGCAACCGGAATGAAGCCCAATAGTCAACTTATACGTAATATACCATTGGTTCTCACTAATTCTTGTGGCACATTTTAACAGTAAGTATTTATAAAAATGCTTAGAGAAATCATCCATCCCATGCTTTAGTTCCTCACGAGCATCCCTGCTTCAATGTTTGTTTCTGGATATGTCTGTTAACATCACTGTTTTGGTAAATTTCTGTTTTAGGAAAATTTTATAAATGATTGAGACGTTAAAATTCAGTGCATACTACTTTGTCATTTTTCCTCTGTTGAGTAGTATGTTGACATCAAATAGTTCACTTGAGATCATGATGAAGTTCCCAAAGTAAGGGGAAACCCTGCACAAAGAAATCTGGCAGTACGGCTGTTTTAATTTTAAGGATGTACAATAATGTATGTTCATATATAGGAATATAGAGGGGAAAAAATTCTGTATATTGCAAGTTAAATTGTGAGTTTAATGATGAAGACATAAGGCACTCCTTAGCAAACGAACTGCCCATTTTTATATATTTTATCTTTAATAGGATTTCTGATACTGTTACAAAGCAGTCTTCATTGTCTTCCAAAGGGATCTGGAAACACAGGAACTAGTAACATAGTTCTGCCTATTACACTGGTCTGTTGAATATTCAGCTAATTTTAGAAATTCCTTTTACTGGCAGCTACAGCATATCATGTCCAGATTCCTTTTTCTACTCTAAGTGTAGGATACCTATGCAAACAAAAGCAGGATATAAAAAGAATCTATAACCCTGTATTATTTATTTCCTGTTCTTGGCCTGAGTGAAATTGAAATGAAATAAATATTAAAATACTTTAAAAAAAAAAAAGAAAACACATCCAAGGCAGATTTCATAACAGCAGAACAAGTATCATTTTGAGTGGCAATGCACTGGCAATAACATTTGGCTTTGGTTCATGTCAATCTGGAGGCCCAGCTTCACAAGTCAAGCTGGCTCAGAATCACTTCTGAACAGGCATTTTATCACCTTCAGTGCAATAATATTCCAGAGGTCCAAATCAGGACTAAACCCTTTGGGCAGATGCAACATACTTGCCTGGTGCAATCCTTCCTCTGCCACTGGTCATGGCAAAAGTCTCTCTGACTTCTCCAGCATTAGAAGTCTGGCTGGCCTTCCCAAATTTCCATGCTCCCTGCCTTTTCCCCTCTTTCCCACTTCATTCTGTTTTCCTGCATGTTGTGAAATCTTAAGGATTTTAATGAAATTCATATTTTCCTCTTCCATTTGTCAATCTTTCCTTCCTTTGCAGATTGGTTCTGAACCACACCCTCAAGGACAAGTGGAGGAAGCTCCCGTGAGCAGTGAGAGGGGTGACGAACCAGCTCGTCATGTCTTCTCCTTCTCCTGGTTGAACTCCCTGAATGAATGATGACTCACTCTGGCTGGCTTTTGGTGTGCTTCTCCTCGGAGGGACTGTGAGAACAGGCAGCCTGGCCTGCAGTCAGCAAAGAAACTGGTCTGGAAAGGGACATCTGAGCAGGTTTAATTCCCAGGAACTGAGCTGGCCTCCATATCACACCTTTGAGATTACAGACCTGAGAGGGATGGGAGCATGGGGACAAATTACTATACTGTATTGTAATCAGAGTGTTTTCCAAGAATTTCTTGCTTGTAAGGGAAAAGTAGCATGACTACAGATGTAGGCTAAGCACTGTTACTGTTTTGTTACTCACTTTTTGCCACATGCCCTTATAGGTGTAATTGTTTCTCCAATGTTTTTAGCTAAAATGCTGGTATGATATTCACTAGTAGCATCCTTTGCCAAAACAGTGTTTCTCCTCTGTTTCCTCCTGTGTCTCCACTTGTCAGTGCTGGTGACTTCAGTGACACTATCCGTCCTTGGCAGCCCCAAGTCAGGGTTGTGTCTGACAGTACTGGTGCCTCCCAGGCTGCGGAGGCTGAACACGGGAGGGAAGAAGGCAGCTGCCATTTCTGCCTTTGCACTTGTTCTTCCTGCTAAGCCACAACAGATGACACTAACATAAACACTTCATTTGTAAGGAGGATTCCCAGTGGCAGGAATGAGGAAGATGCACACACAAAAAGCACTGGCCAAGACCCCACGCGTGGGTAGAGGACACAGCTCTGAGTATGTGGGACAGATGTCATAGTGCTGCCCAGTTTGTCCAACCATAATCTGTGTTTATGTCTACATGTCTACACATGGGTGTGTGTAGAAAAGGGATCACGTTCTTACATGAAACCAGATTGCGGTGAGGTGGTCAAGGTTTAATTTGAAGGCCCTGTGGTGCACTGTAGGAAAGACAGATGCTGTCTGTCTTGTTCCATGTGCATTGCAGATGTCGATTCACCTAATGAAATCAAATTTGTGTCTTAAAAGAAGGTCTACAAGTTGTACTTAAGGCGACATACTGCAATTTTTGACACTGGGAGGAGGGTGCCAGCAGTCAGTGGTGTAAGAAAAACTGGCAGGCTGCCAGGAGTGCTTGGTGCCACAGTGGACCATGTGTCAAGCTCTGCACTAGGGTTACATGTGGACCTTTCCCAGAGCCCTGAGCCAGGCCCTCATTGCGCTGTTTTGGCAGGAGATTGTATGGGGCCATGGGGCTGCACTGTGCCCCAGCAGGACTGGTGAGCTGGTAGTGCAGACTGGTTAGCAGGCTGTGTGGGGTCAGCCCCCGTCCTGGACACCCTCCGCTACTGACCACAGTGATATCAACGCTCATTTGTATCTGTTTTCCCTGGAGAACGCTCCTGCGAGAATTTCTGCAGAGCTGCATAGAAGGGCTCCACGCAGCGCTTTGGAACTCTTACAGCCCAGAGCGAGCACCGCCCAGCACTGCCACCGCATCTTTTCCGGCTGCTGGAGCAGCTTTTCCCTGGGATTTGGTTCGGGGTGAGGGATTTCCTATTTTCTCCCAGTTGTCCTGTAGAGTTCCCCCAGCTCCTCCGAGAAGTTTCTCCACACGCACTGCCGCCTCCACAGAGTCCCTGGGTGGGAGCCCCTTGGGCACCGCCGCCGGGAAGGGGGAAGCCGAAGCCGGGAGGAACCTGCCCTTTTGGGGTTCGGGGAGGATGCGCAGAGCCAGAATGAAAACGCAAAAGACATGCGGGAGCGCCTCAGTGCTTTCCCATCGCTGCGCTACGGCGGGAGGAGGCTGCCCGGCCCCGGCCACAGCGAAAGGAGCCAGGCAGCCCCTTCTGAGGCCTTCCGAGGTGGAGTCGGCAGCGCTGGGAGGCAACGATTTGCCCTCGACATCCCATTCCCAGGAGTAGCCTGTGCCGAGGCCGGCCGCGCGCGGCACTCCGCGTCGCGTGCGCCTCTGGGAGAGCCCTCTGGGACGGGGGCTTCCCGGGACGGGGAGGGGAAAAACATCCCTACAGGCGATATAGGGCTCCCCGCGGCTTTGGGTGTGGGCGGACGTGGGTGGTCCCCATTCTGTAAGCGCTGAGGGAGGCGGAGCAGCCCTCAGGCGTCTAGGCAAGAAAGTCTATCAAGTCATCTTTACTTTGCAGCTTTTATTAAAAATATAAATATTAAACATTCTCTTCCACAACCAAATCGACCGAGCGCTGAAAAGATGTTTTATTGTGAAAATGTTTACAGGAAAAAAAGTGGACTGAAAGTAGCTTACAGAGATTCCCCCTCCCACCTCCCTACCCCAGCAGAAAAGTTTTCTGTCTTCTTGGCACCATTTCTTCCAATGCTTACACATCCCTACATAGCGATGGCACTAGAATAACTGGGAAATGGAGAAATAAATAAAGGTAGGGGAGGTTACGAACGACACTCGTGTTTCTGCACTTGGTACACGGTTGTGCATGCTAGTCAAGGGACAGAGGCTGTTCGGAGTACACCCTTCTAGGTTTAAAGCTATATAAAAATAAAGAGATGACATCAGAGCAGCACTATGGTACATCGGACGGTGTAATTATTCTTGTGCTAACTGCGGAATCTCTTTGGCAAGGCGGGGAGGGGTCGTTTCACTTCCCGATTATCTCCATCAGTTTCCTGTTGCTGTGAGCTTGCTGCGCTAACTGCTCGGCTCGGGCCATCTCCAAGACTTCTCGCAGGAGGTGGAAAGTCAGATCCAGAGAAATAGGGGGCTCCTCGGATCGCTTCTCCCTCTCCACGGCCTCACCCTCGGCTTCACCGTCCTCGAGGCTCCCAGCCGAGCGTTCAGGCAGCTGCTGCAGCTGTTGCACCGCCGCCCGGAAAAAGTTGCTGGCGGAGGCTTCGGGCTGTAGGTGGCTGGTACTGCTCGAAGAGGCGGAGAAAGAGCCAGCGGGTCTCTTGTGGAGATTGCCTAGGCGCAGGAAATACTCTTCTCCCATGCGGAGCAGGACGGGTAGAGTTTGGTGCTGCTGCTGGAAGTAATCTGGCTGAGCCCCCGGGGCGGCTGCCGAGCTCTTGCTGAGAGCTCTGCACTCCTGGCAGGGCAGGAGAGCGACCAGCAGGATTCCCGTGGAGACCAGCAGCGGGATCTTCATGGTCAGGGCTCAAACCTGCGGGGGCAGACGGGGGACGGGGGTTGGGTTACACAGCCGAGCCGCGGCAGCGGGGAGGGCAGCGCGGGGTCGAGGAGGGGGCGCCCCTGCCGCCGCTGTCCCAGTGCTGAAACGCGCCGCTCCGCACCCCTCCGCGCCCCTCCGCGATGCACACAACGCCGTTCGGCCGCGCTCACCCCGGCCCCTCCACC
>WEIV01019882.1:133067-146432 GCA_013390005.1 Calyptomena viridis
TCGCTTTCCCTCGGAGCCGGCTCCTGGCGAACTTGGGATCAGATTTGGTCCTAATCAGAGCAGGGGCGCGGGATTTTTATAGCTTAGACCCTCTCCTGGAATCACGCAGAACTTGCCTAATAAGCTGACGCTCTCCTGACAGCCCGATTGCGTGCCCCGATCTACTGCTGAATAAATCATGGGGGCCCGTCGGAGCGGCGATGGGCCGAGTTTCGCTATCGCAACCCCAAATCTCACGTCCAATTATATCAACAGATATTTATCGCCTCTGCAGTGACGTCAGCCGGGCCGGGGGCTGGGGAGCAGGATGCCCCCCCCACCCCATTGACAAAAATATTTGAATGAGATTTCCTAGCGAGCGCGTACTATGAGAGGTCACTCCGGGGAAACTTTCCACTCACGGGCCGGCCCGCGGGAAGGAACCCGAGGCAAGCGGGGCCGAGGCTGCTATCCCGGGCGGTCTCCTTCCCCTACCGTCGGTCCTCCCCGGCCCCCGCCGCCTCCGAGCCCGCCTGCACGGAGCGACTGTGGCTGGTCGGCACAGGAGGCACCACGGGGCGCTCGTTTTTCGGGGATCCCGCTTTACTCCGAGCCCGGGGCCAGCCCGGGCCCAGGCAGTGCTTGCCCTGCAAAAGCGGGTAGGAGGGCAGCCGAGCCCCGCGGAGAAGAGGCAGAGCAGGTGCCAGTGCCGGGAGAACCCGCGGCACCGCTGGCACCGGGACTGCCCGGGGCCCCGNGCATCTGCCGGGGCAGGGAGCGGAGCCCGGGCAGCGCTCCTGCCACCGCCGGAACCGCCGCCTGCTCGTCCTGCCCCTGGCTTCCCCGGGTTCCGCTCCCCCGCTCTGGCCCGTCCTCCCCTCCATTGTCTTCCCACTTCTTGCGTGGAGGTATCAACTGCTCTTTTTTCCCCCCTCCTCGACTCCACTAGCTGATCTTCCCCACCTCTTGAACTCCACAGCCGTGTGCTTCTCTGTTTGCCCTCCTCAGTTAAGGCACTCCCCTCTGGAGAGTCCTAATCCCACGTGGAGCTCCCTTTGAAGTGCTTTCCCATGTCATTATGCTCCAGACTGTATTGCATCAAGGTCTCCAGCTGGGTTTCATGCCCTCTGATCTCTTCAGAAAGTAGCACTGCCTATAGAAATAACTTGTGTCCAACACCCATTCCACGTGTAATGTGTGTTCTTCCATTTTTGCATCCCATCATCTTCACCAATGCATCTCAGCTGTGCTTCTCCACTGCCTCAGTTGCAACATCAATCATGCCCTTCTCTATAAATTGGAAAATTTTACAGAAAACCTACTGGTTTTATCTTGTCTGGATTGTAAGTGCTTGGGGTCAAGCACTTGTGTGTCTCCCATCATAGTGAGGAGTTGCAGCAGCACAAGTGGTCATACACTTGGATGCTAAATAAGTGATAAATCTGCAATCCATTTCACAGAATCACATAATTAACTAGGTTGGAAAAGACCTTTGAGATCATAAAGTCCAACCCATTGCCTAGCACCATTTCCTTAATAAAATAACAAAGTTCAAACAACTTAATGCATGAGGTTGGCCACAGCCCAATTCTGAGGATCTCCTTAAGGATACTGTACACTTCAGCTTTAGTTATACCTACCTCCAGCCTCAGACTCTTTTGGTGATGTGCCAAAGAATCAGATCTTGTGCATCATCAAGAAACAAATGGAAAAACAAGTAGTAATACCAGAGATCTAGCTCTTCATTACCTCTGTTAGCTCAGGCATTCATGAACTGAAATGTGTATTACAGAACAGAATATGTTGTGTAGCTAGTCACAGGAGAAGCTATTTGTGTGCTTTTAAAGCATGTCAGCACAGCTTCCAGTGAGAACAAGAGGTTCAAAGAAACAGGAGCTAAGTTCAGTCAGTTGATGGAAAATGTAAGAGGCACTTATTAAACTCAAACCATTCAGATGTGCTCTGGGGTGAGTTTTATCCAAGTGTCTCCATTTTTAGGTTTAATATCTCCTTTAAAAAACATGAAATCTCTTAAAATAATGTGACCATAAATTTAAAGAAAGAAGAATTTTGATCTGAATACATTTTTTTGTGTGTGTGTCGTGGGTGAGACCTGAATAAGACAGAGATGCATCTCTCTGAAAGATTGATGCCAGTGAGAACTCGGTCAGATTATGTTATGTTTTTAATAATTTATAACGTTATTTAGGTGCTTTTAGGCAGACTGTTTGGTCTTGTTTGCTTCCTTGAAGAAATGCAGGTATAGCAAATGCAACATAGGAGTGGGCTAGAATCCTCAAGTTTGTACAAGAACTGTACAACCTGCCAGTTTGTTCTCCCCTTTTTCCTGACCCCTGTCTCTGAGCAGGGTCTGCAATGTCTCATGCAAGCTTGTTTCTAATCCAATATGGTCTTACCACCCCACTTTCCTCATAGATCCTGAGTGATGTGTGAGAGGGCTTGCAACAATTTAAATGCAGGGAAGACTGTGAGATATTTGGATACCTTGATAATGAGGAATAGAAAATGTCACAGATAAACAAACCAGAAAGTACTTTCCTCAGCACTTCAAGTGCAAAACTGGCCGTCTAGGAGTACAGAATTATGTCCTCCAGAGTCACTAGTTTCCGAGTGAAATCTAAGCTGTCACTCCTGAAGGAGATTACAAGAGAAGAAATCATAGGTTCTCACCAGAGGAGTGAAAAAGAAAGACAAGGAGGATATCAGGTACATCTGGATTAGAGTTTTATGTTTAGTGATACAGTTTGAGATTAGCATACCCTGTGTAAGAAAAATATTCATATTTGACTCATTCTGCAAACATCAAGAACAAACAGAATTTTTACAGTGAATCACAAAATAACATTGTCTAGAAATAAAAAGCACTAGCAAGGCCCATTTTCTCTGCACTGACTTGAGTGCACCTGCTCTTTGGCCTTAGTGATCTCAAACTCAGACACCTACTGAAAAGCAATTATAGCTACTCTGAGACAGCTAAGAGAAAGCAAAAGCGTTCCCAGAGCATGATACATCCCATTGCAATATAGTACCTTCAGGTTTCTGGAGAAGCTCACCTCGTTCCCTTGTCTATAAAGGGAGTGCAGACAACCACCTTCGCCTAGTCACTGAATTTTTAGGCAGCTAATGTGAGGCACAAAGAATCCCCTCCTCAGTGATTGACCATAGCAGAGAGATTACACAGTTCTAAATATAGTAGTACAGAAGGATAATGTTAAACTAGGGGCATGGCTCTTACCCCAGGTATTTTTGAAGATGTCCAACTACAAACATGGAAAGACACACACTAGATGTAGATCAACTTTCTACCACAGTGCAATGTTTCATTACCACTCCAGCTTTTGTGTGAAGACAGGTAAAGATTTTTCTCATTGTTACTTTCAGCAAACATGTCCACATAATCTCACAGAACCCCTACATGTGATCACCATTGTTCTTCATCCCTGTGATCAGCTCGTTAACACACGCTCTTACAGTCTATGACTATTTGAGGTGAACTCAGTTCATCTCATCTTCTCTGAGGTGCCAGAAATCATACACTGACACACGTATGCATCACATTTTCATTTCACCTTTTGGTAACCCTGATACAAAGAAGACTAAATCTGATGGTCATAAATATTATGGATTCTAGGACAAGTGAGAGAAAAAGAAAAGAAAAATTCAGGATATCTTATTATGCCTGAAGGTGATAAGTTGTTTTAAGAACAAAATACATTTGCCTGTTATTCCTCAGCAGACTGAGTTTGCTAAAGTAATCATAGAGAACCTCACTTAAAGTGAGTTATAAAAATCAATAAAAATAAATCAATTAAATACAAAGGAGTATGTTGTAGGTCAGAAGGGAGAACGAAACTGATAAGGAGCTCAGCTATCTGCCCTTTCTTCTGACCTCAGATGTCTTCAAAATTCTCTCGTTCACTTTTAATTTCTCTTTCCATTTTTCAATCACCTCCCTCCTGAAAGGCAGTCACATGCTCCTGTCACAGGGATTTTCCGTAGTGTGCTCACCTCTACAGCAGAATTCCACCTATAACTTGTAATAGGCTTTTCCTACAGTCCTGTGAGAGGGAGAGAAGAAAGCACCTTAATTTCCCAAACTCTGCAGTGGGACAAAACAGCATAAGAGGGTGAAGGGATTTATCTGGTATCCCTCCATGATTTGCATACGAAGGAAGAGTGAATCTGACATTGTCTGAGACCAAGTTCATTAGCTCAACATATTTTCATTCATGACTTAATATTCATGCTCTTGATCCCAGACGGCTGCCCACAAGACATAATTTTATGGGCTTGGGGGTCCCAGCAGAAGGAAAAATTCCTCAGGAATATCCTCTCGGTTCCACCATGTCTGGGAAGAACACAGCCATTCACAATGGCTCACACATGGGTGGATTTGCAGGGGCAGTTTTCCTCCCAAAGCCTGACCCCCAGCTGAGCAGGGGCCAGTGTGTGCTGCTCAGGAATCTCAAGCACAGACCTGCTCGCCCAGCCAGAGCTTTCCCTCTGCCCAAAGCCCTGCATGCCCAGGGGGACATTCCCAACAGCACATGTAACACTGAGTGGAGCTGTGCCCCTACAGTCTTGGACTTCACCAAAAAGTCTTATGGAGGCCTCACAGCATCAGTCTCTTCTGAGCAGGGAAGGGAAGCTGCAGATGGAGGCTGGGAGAATTGTGCAGGCAGCAAGGGCTGTGCCTCTCTCCTCCTGACAGCCTTCGTCCAGGGAGGCAACAGCTGACCTTTATATTTACCTCACAAGACTTGTCAGTTGCTATTCTTGCTCTCAAATAAGGGCTGGAGAAGGCTGCACAGGCACGTGTGTGAGCCCTCTATGCTGTTGATGATAATGCTGCAGGAACTAATCTCACAGCTATTGGTAGCAACAAGGAAATCCATCAAACAAGCACTCCCTGGGAGTGCCAAGCAATTGGTATTCCTGATTGTCTTGGCATCAGGGTACATTTGGACATGAGAGAAATTTTGATGGCTAGCTGAGTGTCCAGTCTGTCTGTCTGTCTTTGACACAGCCTGGGGCAAGGGCGAGGATTTGGGTTTGCATCTTGCACACATGTGGAACAGCCCACGGCGATAGCCAGATTCACCCTAGTTCACAGCAGCAGAGACAAGAGGACACACAGCCAGCAGGGACAGCAGGGTCTGGGCTCCAGCCAGTGAAATGAGTGATGCTGAACCAAGGGAGGGCACACAGGCCAAGCCACTGGCCAGGAGGAAACTGGGGTGGACCTTCAGGGAAAGGGCAGATGGGAATCCCGGTGCGTCTCCCCAGGCATGGCTCTGTCCTGGAAGGTTAAAGCCAGAACTGTCCATTTACTTGGCACTGGGAGAGGGGCACAGAGTGGAGCCCACATCACTGCAACCAAATTGCACATGGCTGTTGACAGGCTTGTTCCAGGGAGTCTGTGAGAAACTGGTCACAAAAGGCCAGGAGCAGACTGTCTGCCCACCTAGGATGGCCCTATGGGAAAGACCAGGGATGGCTTCAGCCTGCAAACACACCACTGACACCAGGGACCCTGCCTTGCTCTTATGATGTGCAGCATCAGGCCTGCCATCAGCCATTAGTGGCAGCAGCAGTGTTTAGTTCATTCAACTCTGAAGCTGTAGTAGTGTCACAAGCACAGGGGAAGCAGGCTGCCAGGGTGGTGGATCTGAGCACCGCTAGGAAAATCAAGATCAATTGTTGAGCACAGCTCATGCCTGTGTGGCATTTTCCAGCAGAAAAAATTCTTCCGGCAGAAGAAATTTGAGCAAACTTCTGAATCCATGCTTTTTCAATGGCAAACCTACTGTTTGAGAAGAGAACCCTGCTAGAGAGGAGGGTAATGGAATAAATGCTGGAGTTTGATTTTGCAGGAATTGAAACCCTCACACAGTTACAAAACATCCACTGTGTGTGCTTGTTGTGACCCTGGACTTCCTTCATAATCACAGAATCATGGAATAGTTTTGGTTGGAAGGGACCTTTAAAGGTCATCTAGTCCAAACCCCCTGCAAAGAACAGGGACATCTTCACTCAATCAGAGCCCTGTCCAACCTGACCTTGAATGTTCCTAGGGAGGGGGCATCTCCAGGCAACCTGTTCCAGTGTTTTACCACCCTTATCATAAAAAAAAAAATTTCCTTATATCTAGTTTAAATCAACCCTCTTTTAGTTTAAAACCATTACCCTTTGTCCTATCACAACAAGCCCTGCTAAAAAGTTTGTCCCCATTTTTTTCATAAGTCCCCTTTCGGTACTGGAAGGCTGCTGTAAGGTCTTCCCAGAGCCTTCTCTTTTCCAGGCTGCACAGCCCTACCAGTCTCAGCCTTTCCTCACTGGAGAGGTGTCACAGCCTTCTGACCATTTTTGTGGCCCTCCTCTGGTCTCATTCCAACAGATATGTGTCTTTCCTGTGCTGAGGAACCCAGAGCTGGATGCAGTAATGAAAGACACATGATATATTCACAGGTAAGAGCACATACAACATGAAAATGAGACTGAGAAATGAAAACTAAGGGGGCAAATTATCAGTGCAATTTAAATGAGATTTGGGATACTAAGGGGAACTTCTGCTCCTGGAATCTTCTTACGGCTTCAACTGTTGTTAAAAAGAAAAAAATGTTTAGCTTTCAAGCTTAAAGACATCATCCAGCTATACCATCAAGGCTGAGAACCCCCAGATAAACACCAGAAGAACTGAGAATGTAATCTTTAAAAATCTAATGATTATGAAAACAGTCTCATATCTAGGGGAAAAGGAGATGAGGGCAGAACAATTTTGGAATACTTGAGATGTTGCAACTGCCTTCTCACTCCTTTCAAGTGAAGAAATATGGGAGAAATACAAACACACTATCTTGAATGACTGGGCAACGAGCTATATATAGAATCTGCTCTGTCCTACTTAAGTTATGACTAATACTTAACAATTAGAAATTCAGATGTCTGCATATTTGAAGGAACAAACATCTCTAATGCGCCATTCGTTGTTCATTAAAAAATGGAAGAATCAAAGTCTCTCTAAGCTCTGACTGGGGTGCACTTAACAGGTGTTTGGAAGTGTAACCCCATGAGACTAATTGCAAGGGATAATAAACAAGATGAGGTGTTTCTTGGAAAAAAAGATTATCTTTATAATGACAATACTCATGCCAAAGACTGCAAATTCTTTAGGGAAGGGGCTTTCTATTTTGTTCCATGCCTATCTGGTGTCTAGTACAGCAGTGCCCTAGTCTGTGACTAGGAATCCTAAGTGCTGCCGCAATTCAAGCAGTAAATTAAATTAGCTGTGAACATGAAGTTGGTTTTTATCATCATCTCTGATGTACAAGGTCAACAAACATTTCTCTAAGCCAGATGCCAATGGAGTTTTATTTGAAAAGACTTTATTTTATGAGAAGAAGACAACACTAATACAAAACTACAGTATGCTCTTAGGATTTGGGCGGGACTTTTTGTCTGGTTCCTCTAATTCAGGGCTGCAGTGTATGGAGTAGGTTTTGATATAGCCAAGATGAAAGACTGTGTGGAGGAATCAAAGTACAGAATAGAAACACAAATTATGCCAGTCAATAAGTGGAAGAAATTATGAGTCTCCACCAGGCAAAATATCTAGATTACTCAACCATTCCAAATCTCACTATGGGTTAGTGTTATTGTAAAGCTTGTACTTAATGAATTTACTCACTGGATGGTTTTCTTCATCTGTCTTCTGCTTTGTCATCATTACAGATGTCATGACGGGCTATGGATGGTGCTGCCACACCTACAGATTACCATATATTATTTTGTCAGTATCACAGGAAAATTTTAGTCTAAAAGAAAATACTGACTTCATTCTTAACTCCTGATGCAGGAAGAGCAAAGGTGAGTAGCCATGAGGTTGCTTCTTTACAACTAGGACATTCCAGTAAACTTAGAAGCAGATATATCTTTGGCCTGAGGATGTCATTAAAAACTTAATGGTTTAAAAGTCTAGTGGATATGAAAATCAAGTAAGATGGATTATGAATATTCCTAAACACTAAGCTTATGATTTCCCCTTCTTCAGAACACAGCAGTGAAAGAGGCCTGACATTACGCCTGACACCAGGCCACTTGATGAGAAGCAGATCTCAAACTGCCTTGCAAATATCACTGCTGAAGTTCATGGTTATCCAGATATAACTAACTTTTTAGCACTGAAATGCATTCTGCATAGAGATAGTGCAACACTACCCAGAATTAAGGCCCACAGTCTGGGCAAAATTAGCACCAGGACACATGTATGAAAACTGCCTCTGAGCAAGGTTGCAGGGAGGCAAGCCTCCCCCATGTAATGGGCACAGATTGGCTTGGTCTACCCAAGCTTGGTCCACACTGCCTCAGCAATGCAATGCTGCATTTCATGTAAGAGTCTTGCTGAAAGCTGGTGGCTCCTTGCTTTTCTTTGCAAGAGCAGGCACATGGGTTTGGAGCAGCAGTGGCTCAGCACTCTCTCACTGTGTGCTGCTGTACATGCCCTGGGATTAAACTGAAACTTGGCTAAAACTATCTGGGTACATGCCAAGAGCTCTTCCACACCCATCTCTGATGTAATCAAGCTCATATTAAAGGACAGAGAAAGGATGAAGTCTTAGGGTTTAGTTACTAAGGTGGAGAGTCATAGGTTGGCCTCAAAGACATTAGGAACTACAAGTTCACAGATCTTCCTAGGATGCTTTCAAATGGCAGAAGATAGCTGGTACCAGAGGGGCCGAAGCATTTTTTAAACTTAAAAAATAACATCAGAACTGTAATCAGTAAATAAAGTCTAATTTTAGGCAATACTTGAGTTGATAGTGTCTCTTGAGTCAGCCACATATATGGGTATACAAAGGTTGGGAATGTCCCTATAAGGCTTTTTCAGTTCTCCTAGTGAAATCTGTGTGAAAAATAATTTTAGAGCAGCCAAATTTAAGGTGTTAACAGTGAGTGCCATTGACCTTTGGGTGTTGCTATAAGACAGCAGCATGAATAATAAATTCCATGAGGTTGTCTCTCTTCAGTTTTCTATGAGTATCTTGTCCCCAGGGAAGATTTTAAAAATTCCTGGCTCAACCAGACAGCTCATCTGACCCTTCAAGGGATGCCACTCCATGAAGTGGGCTCAGCAATGCCTCTGCCATGATAGACACATTCAAAGGAATCTGGAAACACATCTAGTAAAAAGGTTGACACAAAACCACCTAGAGCTCTTAGGCCTGAGAGTGAAAAGGGTCTCCCTCTTTGTAGCAGAAGAAGAGGATCCCTCGGTATAGTTTGGAAAGTACATCTCAGTCCCTTGCTTGCCCTATATGTATTAATGATCCTCAGGGTACTGGTTTTCACTTAGGATGTAATTGTGCATCCTGAAATCTAGGGTTTTGACACTGACTGTAATTAAACTTTTTTTTGGCCCCAAAGCAAAAAGCACACACTTTTTTCCTATTTGTCTTGGCAGAGCTTTTGGCAGAGCTATGTGATGGAGGCTGGCTGAGTGTTGCAGAACAGGAATGGGAAGGACATGCCAATAACAAGAAACTGGTGAACTGGAAAATAAGGGCACCAGTAAATGAACTGGCTTCTATATGGCAACAGGTGATTGAACTGCATCATCATGTCTTTATCATGTCAGCAAGAACAATGCAGTAGGCAATTGTGTGTGACTCAAGTTACCTTCCAATTTCACCACTACAGTGGCTGTGCATAAAAGGTGGGATTTCTCTCTAGATCCTTTTGCTATTTCTATTAATAAATAAATCTCAAATTAAGAAAATTAAAGAAACGAGCAAGAAGGAATGTTGTGTGTATCACAATCAACCAACATTTCCATCATAGTTCTGTCTAGATCCAGTAAACACTTGAGTAGGTCCTCCAGGGAGCTAGGAAAGAAGGTATTTATCTACTCTGAAACAGAAGGAATTGTGCTACATGAGGGTTTTTTTGTTGTAGCTGGGTACTATGCCTCTTGCTGCAGGCACAGGACTATCCTCCTTCCTTCAGCTGCTTGGCGACATATGAAGCCAAGCTTCTAATAAACAACATGTCTTAGATACCTAGCTAAGAGGTAACTATCCCAGTTTTGGGCCCTCACAGCAGGTCTTCTTTTCAAAAATCCCTTTAAAAATCCATTAGAGTCAACACCAAGTGGAGTCAAATCTGCTGATGGAAAACAAGGCGTTACTTGACTCTTTCTTTGCAGAAAATGAAAACAAAGTCCCACTTTGGGATCAAGGCCAGATTTTAAATGTTGAACACTATCCTGAAGTGCAACCTTGTCTCTCTGCATGACTCTGCTTGAAATAACACATGGGTCTTATGGCAGAGCTGCCTCATGCTCCAAAGAATGGATGCCATAGCTTAAATACCTTTGCACATTATCTGTCATTATGACTGGAGCCACAACAAGTAAGTTTTCCATCTGGATGTATTTCTGCCACAGCATTCCAGAGGTCCTGCTCAGCTTGACTTCAATCTTGCAAGTTTTGGACGTTAATGATGCCAACTGCAGAGGAGTAGCAGGCAACAGTCTGGTGAATATCTTCATGCCTATTTACAGCTACTGATAACCTGTCTCTGTTCAATAACAAAATCAAATTGTCTACTTATCCTTCAGCCTTCAGTTATGGCTAGGCGATAGCTTGAGACAGAGTAAGATGTTTTCAAAAATCTAAACTGAAATAAATCTTTCAGTGACTTCTCTCTTCCATCAGTGAATGCTGTGAACTCATGATGTATGTATTTCCTAGTGGTTTTGGAGAAATAAATATTTTGGTAGCACAGTTTCAGATAGAGCATATACAGATTTTACACTCTTAAATGACCTGGTGTTCTCCAATTTGCCAAGCACAGCATCAGTATCATGCTGCTCACTACCCAGGACACCAGTCTTGTACTGTATCTCTGAACTGCATTTTCCCTCAGGAACTAACAGATGCTTCATTTACTAGGCATAAACTAGGTGTGTATTACACTGTACTATCCTTCCGAGTGCTTGCCATACTTCACAAATGCAGCACAGGTCTGTCATTCACTTGCCAGAGCCTTCAGTCAAACATTGCTCTCTGCCTTCTATTTCATGTCCTAGGGCCTGATCATGCATCTTGTGCTCAGGAGCTCTGGTGGAGAGCAGTCTGTGGCTCGGGGACTTGGTGATCCAGTGTCAGGCTTTGTGTCTAATAGAATAGAATTTTAATAGGATAGTATAGAATTTTATTCTGTGAATCTGTCTGAACAAAGGTTGATTGAGAAGTGCTCTGTGAATAACATCTGCATTAAAAATAAGCAAGTCCCATAACATAACCTAAGATGTACATGACTGTGATAGGAAAAAGAGAACTGCAGCTATACAGCCAATCTGTAAAACTGGCAAGATGCTTCTTTTCCTAGGAAAGATATCTTTGCATCTGACATTGCAGCCTTTACACTGAAAAAGGAAGGAATTGATTTTATAATTTATTGTAGAAACCCTGATTCTTCCATAACATAAACAATACAGACCATCACCCACAGCTCAGATTTCCAGTGGAAGTACCAGAAATTCCAGCAGTGCTTTGTAAGGCTGGTAGGCTACTTGATTTGTGCCTCTAGCTGAGGAAATAACAACTCTCTGAGAAGGATGGAATGATCTTGCCAAGTTTCCTTATTCCCCCCCTTTTTTTTTTTAGCTAGAATCATCCCATACCTACAGGTGAGAGCCAAGAGGTGGTGCTAGAACTCAGCTATCTTGTACCCAGTAAACATCTATTCCATCTGATTTTGAGGTGGAAAGACTGTAAAAGATGGCTGGACTGCCTGTGCTTTATGATATTTCCAAGCTATGCTGTTCAGTCTCCCTCAGCTCTCTGTGCTGTTAGGAAGAGTATAACCTGTTTTGTAGTTTTAGGGGCTAGCCGTTCTGGAAAGCAATCATGCTCAATTCTTCCTGCTCATTTCCTAGAGTTCTTGAAACTGTACATCAGAAGAACTCATTATCAATATAATGAGAACAACGACCTCAAATGCAAATATTCATGAGTTAATCTCATCTCATTGTCCCTAAGCTGAGCACTAGAGCCACATACTACCAACGACGTGTGAGTCAAATAATACTTAAAACTAACACCAGGCCTTTCATCAGTGACAAATATCCTACTTTAGGGATGAATTACCAGAAGCTCTTTCAGTGACAGTGAATCGCACTGTATTTCAGGTTAAGGACTTTGAGTAAAACAGCAACAACACCGGAGTTACTTACAGCAGCACTGACAGAAGCATCTGCCATAGCTGAGGCTTTTCTTGCCCTGCTGAACTGAGAAATCAATCCCCATGGAATTGTTTCCTCTATGCAGACATCCTCAAAGAGAAATATTCATGCTGCGGTGCGAATTTGAGCGATATTAGGCAGAGCAGGTACGTCTCTGCTGAGAGAACCACATGGTGAGGTTTCAGTGGCAGTTTTGCAGCAGAGATTGCACAGACGAATCAAACCAACGAGACTACAAGAGCAGTGAATAACCATTTTTATTATCAGCTAACAGGACTTATCAGTTGTTACCTGCACCACTCTTTAGCAATTGATTTTAAAAGTCCCCCAAAAGAACCCTCCTCTTATAACTTCCAGTATTTTCTATACTTATCTCCATTAAAATCTGGGTAATTACGCCTTCTTCATCAAGTGTAATTTATGAAAACAGACCACTAAAGACTGTTACTTCTGAATTAATAAGAGGTAGCTAATAAAATGTAGCATCATGGTCAATGCTTGAAGAACTCCTAAACAATTAGCTGATAGAACACTTGACATGAAATTTTCATAAGCTGCTCATAAATAAACCTGGTTTTGTTTTATCATAAAAAGAGCATACTGCGATAACAAATTCAAATGCTAGGACATTACATAATTTGTCTTTATTATATTCTTATATAATTTGTATAACATTGTGTTGTTATGCACTAGATCAATTTTCTTTGGAACGAATTAATGTAACAGCCACTTTCTATTTTGGGATAAACATGAAGCATCAGTTATAGTACTCTAGGGAATCAGACAATGTGATACTATTCTCTGTCCCCAAAATGCACACACACCACCAATAAAGCCATACATCAGTATAACAAGCAGAGGAAGTTTATTGGACATTGTTTTTGGAAGGCTATCCATCTAAAATAGAAGACTAAAGCTGCTCAGAAAGAAAAGCAGAAAAGCTCATGCCATGATCAGAGCAAGCTCTGGGCACACAGCTCCAAGTACTGAGTGTTGCAAATCTGACCTGGCACCTGCTAGTATTGGATGGAAAGTGCTGCAGCCACCTGGTGCAAAGTGCTGCTGGATCAAAATTCTTCAAAAGCAAGTTAATTTTGTACCAGCAGGGTTTGTGCTGCTCT
>WEIV01019883.1:3673-17817 GCA_013390005.1 Calyptomena viridis
CTAAGAAGCAGTTTGCAACAGACTGTTTCCGTGGAGAAGACCCCACAAGGAAAACTGGGGTGGGACTCTCTCTTCTGAGCAGCAGCAAAGACCACGTCTGACTGTACCCCCCCCCACACACACACCTGCTTTCCCGAGCTGCTGGGGGAAGGTGAAGGATCTTAAAAGGGAGGGGTGGGGGGAGAAAGGTGTCTGTAACATCTATCAAACTTCCCACTCTTAAATCTTAAGCTCTGATTTTAGTAGTAGCAGTAGTAGTAGTAGTTAATACTTAATATTCTAAGTTAGAGCCTGTTTTGCTTGTGTGAAGTAGTTAATAAACAGTTGCTTGTAATCCTTATCACAAAAGTCGAGGGTTTTTTTCCCTTCTCTGAGAAATTTTAGATCTATGTGTGGGCTCTCGGCTTTTAGCCAGAGTCAAACCATGACAGGGAGGAAGTGGGTGCTGCCACTTACCATCACAGTGTGGTGGGTGGAGACAGGTCCCTAGCACAGTCAGGGCTGTGGGGGGACACGGAGGGGACAGGGATGCTGAGAGTATGGGAACACCAAGTGTGCAAGAGTAAGCATGGAGACACCAAGAACAGGGGACACTGAGAGCACAGGGACGTTGAGGGCTTGGGGACACTGAGCATGCAGTGACAAGGACAGGGATGTGCAAAGGGACACTGAGCTTGTAGGGACACCAAGCACAGAGGGAGATCGAGTGTGCAGGGCAGTTGAGTATGCAGGGACACTGAGCTCACAGGGACACCAAACTCAGGGGGACACCAAACTCAGGGGAACACCAAGTTCACAGGGACACCAGGCTCAGAGGGACACCAGGCTCAGAGGGACACCAAGCTCAGAGGGAGACCAAACTCATGGGGACACCAAGCTCACGTGGACACCAGGCTCAGAAGGACACCAAGCTCAGAGGGAGACCAAACTCATGGGGACACCAAGCTCACGTGGACACCAGGCTCAGAAGGACATCAAGGTCATAGGGACACCAAGGTCACAGAATTCTGCTCCCAGCTGCTCTCTGGGGTCAGCAGACACAGCGCAGGGCAGGCAGGGGGTGACAACACTGGTGACACTCCCTGGTGGCAGCAGATCTCTCCCTGAGCTGGGTGATGGGTGCTGGGTGAGCAGCTCTTAGTCAGGCCAGGTCACCCGACCCATTGAATCACTGGAAAATCCAGCAGGACTCAGTGATAGGGGATGGCTGGGCACCCAGGGGACACTCGGCTCCACTGGGACTGCCGGAATGTGGGGCAGGATGTGGGGGAGCAGGAAGGAGCAGAGTGGGGCTGCCCTGCAGCCAAGCAGTGGCACAGGGACAGTGAGGTCCCCATGGCAATCCAAAGTGACAAGAGATGCTTTGGGTGCACCCATGTCCTTGCTCAGGTGAGATGAGAGGGGCTCTGTGGTGTATCCTGGTCAGAGCATCTCTGTCCTGGGGATGGGGTTGGGATGGGATGACATGATGGAGATGCAGACAGGAACAAGTCCAGAGCTAGTGGGGCTGCCCTAGGAGAGTGCAGGTATCCGTGAGCCCCAGTGTGATCTCCATTTCTGCCAGCATGTCCGGCTGCTCTTGGCCTCCAGCTGGGCACTACACTTGGCCATGAAGCGGGCATAGCTCCAGAGGATCTGGAACCCCTGCAGCTTCTGCTTGAAGATGCTGGTGTGTCCCACAGGGCTGGGTGGGGGCTGGAGGCTGGGGTGTGTGCTGAAGGCTGGGAAGAGCCCGGCCAGGTTGTTGAGGAGCCCTCGCACATTCTGGTGGGTGTTGTTCAAGCAGCGAAGGATTTCAGCGTCAGGGGGGTTGAGGTTGCGCTGGTGCCAGATGATGTCCTGCAGCGCCTGGTCCATGTGGACCATGGGCTCCCACAGCCTCCAGAGCCCACAGGGCCCCTTCACAGATCCCTGCAGCCACTGAGGAGGCTTGTTGGTGTGAAAGTTGTGGACGTCCTGGAGCTGGTCCTTCTTCTGCTCAGGAATGGGAGAGGAAGATCAGGGATGTGGGACAGGAGCAGCATGGGAACCACTCCCCACCAGCCTTGTATTCCCCTATGGAGGGGACAGGTGTGACCTCTCTCCCCAGGGAAGGGCACTCAGGTAGAAAGTGAAGAGCTCCTGTGCGTCCTCAGCCATGAGCTTCACCAGCGCCTGGGTCTGCTGCATGGTGGGGGCCTTCAGGAGCTCCCCCCCTGGCCTGGCACTGCCCAGAGGATGAGGAGCCCTTTGGTGACAGCTGGAGAGGAAGAGGAGGGAGATGAGGGACACTGGGGCATCGCTGGGTGCAGGGACACAGCCCCTGCCCACACCAGAAAGGCATGAGCTCACCAATCCCTGAGCCATGGAGACAGCTCAGTTCGTGTGCCCATCACCCCGGCACCAGGCCNACAGATCCCTGCAGCCACTGAGGAGGCTTGTTGGTGTGAAAGTTGTGGACGTCCTGGAGCTGGTCCTTCTTCTGCTCAGGAATGGGAGAGGAAGATCAGGGATGACCCAGCCCCTGTGTCAAAAACCTGCTGGGGACCCGGCGGGGAGGAGTATGAGGACGATTAAGGTACCGTGGAGCAGCCAGGATGTGCAGCCCAATCACAGCAGCTGCTCCAGCAGCTTCCCCTGCCAGCGTGGGACACCACAAAGGAGGGGACAGCTCCAGCCCCTCTGCTCCGGCCACTCACAGTCCCAGCCCCACTGTCACCAACGGCCACGTGCCAGCGATGACTTTGGATGTGGCGCTGGACCGGCGCACAGCATCTGTTGTGCTGCGCTGGGGGGCTGAAGATTTTGGGCGACCTGACCCCTGACCCTCTGTCATCGGTCCCCAAACATGTCCCCTCCCAGCATCCCCTCTCCCCCAGACTGCCCATCCCCAGTGCTCCCTGTCCCACATGCCTCAGTGGAGAATGTCCCTGTCCCCTGCCAGCGCCTGTGGGAGGTGACACTGCCGTGGCATAGCCTGGGTGCCATCTGCCATGGCAACGCCGGCTCCACCGCCATGGCCCCGCTGCCGCGCTCCCTCCCGCGGCTCCTGGACGGGTTGGCACAGCAGGGCACGGGAGAGAGGGCACCAGTGAGAGGCCGGCACACATCTACCTGCCAGCACGCCCCAGGGCTGCCTGTCGCACCGCATGGCCGGGGCAGGGGGTTTAGCACGGCGCGACTTCCTTAACTGCTCAGAGATGGGGAAGCTGGGTTTTTAAAATGCACCCAGTCGCCCCCACCGCCAAAGGAGGCACGGAAAGCCTGCGAGAAGTGAAGCCATGCTCCGGGGGCCAATGAGCAGGGTGAGTGCCCCGGCGGGAGGAAATGATGCCAGATGGATGATGTTCTTCAAGTCAGTTCTTCGAGGGAGTCCTGGTGGGTCCAGCCTGGGATTGTGGAGTGGGACCACTCAGTGGTCCCATTGCTCATCCCAAATCTGGCGCCGCTGGACCCCCATGTCCTGGCTTCTTGGAAAAGGGACGTTTTGAGTCATCCCGATATCACCGCTCGGCACTCAAAGGGTTGAACTGAAACCAGCCCCGGCTGTCCCGAAACCCCGATGCAAAAGAGGGCAGAGGCAGATGGCACTGGGGACAGGGATGCTAGCCATGTGGGCACACCCATGTGCCACCACAGGGGTTTTCACATCCCAAATCCAACCATGGGAACCAAAAATCTGTCCTGGGAAGGAGGGAGGTGGAAACATGGAAAGTACAGAGCATCCCAACATGGCTGGGGATTGTGTACCCAGCAATGATCCAGGGAATGCTCCGTCCACCTGCTCACATCCGCCTACATCTTGGGGTGACAAATTTGGGTGCTGACCAAGTGGGGGACACCAGGCTCAGCATCTGTGCCCAGCAGCACGTACGGGAACACCGAGTGGGAGCCCGCAGGCATGGGGCCGAGGGCAGCAGAAGCCAACATGGGCAGCTCTGCCCTCAGCACCACTCAGGCTTGTGCAACACTGCCTGGGAAACCCCGGCTCACATAGCCCTGACGGCACTACCCTGGGACTCGGCACGGCCTCGGCACCACCGGCAGCACCCAAGGCAAACCCCCTGGTCCCCCTCGGCTCCCCTTTCCCGGCGGATGGAGCTCAGCACCGACCTGGGCTTTTCCCACCCCATAAAAATGTATCTCTTTGATCAGCGTTCTGAGTGTGTCACAATCCCGTTGATTTTGGTGACCCTCAGAGCTGCCCTGCCCCCAGTTTACACATTTGGAAGGTTTGGTGATGGCACAGGAGGACAACCCAGAAATAATACCTGCTTCCAGGGGGAAGAACACAGTGGTGACTCACTTCCAGAAGAAGTGTTTTCCCAAAATTTCCCCGCCCCAGCAGCCCTGCAACTTATAGGGGCTGCTTCCTCCACCAGCTGCTTCCTCCTCTTCCTCATCCTCCTCCTCCTCCTCAGGGCATTCCCCAGCAAAGGTGGTGGCTGGGTCGGGTTCCATGGGGCCAGGCTGTGCCCAAGACAGCCCTGCAGGGGTGGAGGAGCTGGGAGAATGTCCTGCTTTCTTCACAACTGTTTGAAGTAGTTTGTACATCCCTCAGACTGCCTAGACAGGCTGCTAGCCAGCTGTCCACACATCCACCTGTCCACACATCCACCTGTCTGCCCATCCATCCATCCATCCATCCATCCATCCATCCATCCATCCATCCATCCCTGATCCCGCGTGTGCTGCCATGGCAGGACTCTTGGACATCCCGACCCTGCAGATCAAGCACCCTCAGCTCTCCCCCAGCCACGGGTGGTCCTGGCCATTCCACATGGCACTGTCACCCCCCAGGCTGGGCTGGCAGGACACCACAGTGGTGGTGGAGGTGAGAGGGTGGCACAGGACTGTGCAACACCCAGGGGAACAAAAATAGCGGTGGTGACCACATGGGCTGGCGGCAATTTCTTCATCGCTGAGTGCACGTCAGCAACATCCCATGACTCAGAGCAGGGAGCGAGACAGGAGTGTCCAGAGAGGTGGCAGGAAGCTGGTGGCTGGAAGTGTGTAGGGCTGATGTGGGCAGGACATGTTGGGACCCGGGCACAGTCCTGCTCAGAATGTGGGTGAGCAGGGGATGGATTTTGAGGACAGGATGGGAGTAGAGCCTGTGGGAAAAGGTTTCCACCATGCTCATGCCAGGTCTTGCTTGATGACCAGGCACACCCTAGGGGGCTCTCAGGGCTGGGGGGGCACCCACATGGCTGCAGCACCCCCAGGAGGGCACAGCCACTTTCCATGGGGTGCTGTGCTGTCAGCAAGGTAAAGGACACAGGGACACAGTGACGGCGTGGCCGGGACATCCCCAGGCCTGGGGTCAAGTTCAGCCTTTTGTGCCTCAGTTTCCCCCCAATTTGGTCCAGTGTGGGGCAGGGGGAGGGCAGGAATGAGAGGTGGGGCTGTTTTCCCAGTGCCAGTGACTTGCTGTGGGCTGCAGCCTTCACTCCTTTTTCATCCAAAATACGAGGCTGGTCACATCCTAGTTACCTTACACAGCAAGGCTATGTCCCCCTGTCCCATCCCAGGCCCTGTCACCACCACGGGGACCAGCCCTGGGCCACCCTCCTCAGGCTACACAGAAATAAAAATAATAAGAATTTTATTGACTTATTAAAAACTATGTGAAAATACAGCTTGGGAGGAGCTGGAGGGCACTGTCATCCCTCCATGACAGCTGACATCCAGGGCTGGGGGATGAACCACAGTCCCCCCACTGCCACCTTGGAGACTTTTGGGGTGCCAGAGGCATCCCTAGAGCTGTGATGCCTTCACCCCACCATGGGGCTGGTCTAGAGCCACCCATCCATTTGGGACATCACTGCTCTCTGCCATGCCCCTCCCATGTCCCCTCCACCAGCAGGTCCCTGGGGACACCCACTCTCCCACCAAGCCCCGCTCCATGCAGGCAGGGCTGAAGGCAGAGGATGGCACATGGTGACTGACCCCTCTTCTGCAGGACACTGTACCACTGCCACAAGACCACCATGTCCCCAAAGCCACCACGTCCCCAGCACACAGGGAGTGATGCTGTGCCCGGCTCTGCCCCACACCGGGGAAGCCTTAAAATTGAAAAATAACAAATATGGGGGTGGCAGAGGGTGGGCAGGAGGGGGGATCCCCCCATGCCACTGTCTTGGGGTGACTTTATGATATATCCCATATTCGTCTTCTCTATGCTAGGAAAAAAAAAATTAATCCTGTGCTTTTAAAACTGAGCCCCGAGAGCAGAGAGAAAAAAACTAGCTAGAGAAATCTTTTCAAAACAATTCTAGTGTTTCAAGGTCAATTTTGCTATGCTGCTGTGCAGTTTTGTTTTTTCTTTTTTTCTCCTTTGGTGGCGGAGGAGCTTTTCCCAGCCAGAATTCTGCCTGTTTTCTTCAGAAGGAAGAGATTTGAACTTCTGCATTTTCCTGGACTTTTGATTTCTTCTTCTCTCCTGGACTTGTTGGGACATTGGAATATCAAAACCTCACTGGGAGGCCTTTTCCACCGGTCTGGCCTGGGTGGGGCCCCCCACGATCGGCCTGGGACTCTGGAGGGGACTCTGGGTCTTCCAGTCTTCCAGTGAGAGACTTCATTGTTTATTGTTATATATATTATTTGCTGTTTAGTATTATTATTATTTTCTTGTGTGTTTGTTAAATAAATAGTTTTTTTTCTTTCACTTTGCTTNGGGGAAGAACACAGTGGTGACTCACTTCCAGAAGAAGTGTTTTCCCAAAATTTCCCCGCCCCAGCAGCCCTGCAACTTATAGGGGCTGCTTCCTCCACCAGCTGCTTCCTCCTCTTCCTCATCCTCCTCCTCCTCCTCAGGGCATTCCCCAGCAAAGGTGGTGGCTGGGTCGGGTTCCATGGGGCCAGGCTGTGCCCAAGACAGCCCTGCAGGGGTGGAGGAGCTGGGAGAATGTCCTGCTTTCTTCACAACTGTTTGAAGTAGTTTGTACATCCCTCAGACTGCCTAGACAGGCTGCTAGCCAGCTGTCCACACATCCACCTGTCCACACATCCACCTGTCTGCCCATCCATCCATCCATCCATCCATCCATCCATCCATCCATCCATCCATCCCTGATCCCGCGTGTGCTGCCATGGCAGGACTCTTGGACATCCCGACCCTGCAGATCAAGCACCCTCAGCTCTCCCCCAGCCACGGGTGGTCCTGGCCATTCCACATGGCACTGTCACCCCCCAGGCTGGGCTGGCAGGACACCACAGTGGTGGTGGAGGTGAGAGGGTGGCACAGGACTGTGCAACACCCAGGGGAACAAAAATAGCGGTGGTGACCACATGGGCTGGCGGCAATTTCTTCATCGCTGAGTGCACGTCAGCAACATCCCATGACTCAGAGCAGGGAGCGAGACAGGAGTGTCCAGAGAGGTGGCAGGAAGCTGGTGGCTGGAAGTGTGTAGGGCTGATGTGGGCAGGACATGTTGGGACCCGGGCACAGTCCTGCTCAGAATGTGGGTGAGCAGGGGATGGATTTTGAGGACAGGATGGGAGTAGAGCCTGTGGGAAAAGGTTTCCACCATGCTCATGCCAGGTCTTGCTTGATGACCAGGCACACCCTAGGGGGCTCTCAGGGCTGGGGGGGCACCCACATGGCTGCAGCACCCCCAGGAGGGCACAGCCACTTTCCATGGGGTGCTGTGCTGTCAGCAAGGTAAAGGACACAGGGACACAGTGACGGCGTGACAGGGACATCCCCAGGCCTGGGGTCAAGTTCAGCCTTTTGTGCCTCAGTTTCCCCCCAATTTGGTCCAGTGTGGGGCAGGGGGAGGGCAGGAATGAGAGGTGGGGCTGTTTTCCCAGTGCCAGTGACTTGCTGTGGGCTGCAGCCTTCACTCCTTTTTCATCCAAAATACGAGGCTGGTCACATCCTAGTTACCTTACACAGCAAGGCTATGTCCCCCTGTCCCATCCCAGGCCCTGTCACCACCACGGGGACCAGCCCTGGGCCACCCTCCTCAGGCTACACAGAAATAAAAATAATAAGAATTTTATTGACTTATTAAAAACTATGTGAAAATACAGCTTGGGAGGAGCTGGAGGGCACTGTCATCCCTCCATGACAGCTGACATCCAGGGCTGGGGGATGAACCACAGTCCCCCCACTGCCACCTTGGAGACTTTTGGGGTGCTAGGGGCATCCCCAGAGCTGTGATGCCTTCACCCCTCCATGGGGCTGGTCTAGAGCCACCCATCCATTTGGGACATCACTGCTCTCTGCCATGCCCCTCCCATGTCCCCTCCACCAGCAGGTCCCTGGGGACACCCACTCTCCCACCAAGCCCCGCTCCATGCAGGCAGGGCTGAAGGCAGAGGATGGCACATGGTGACTGACCCCTCTTCTGCAGGACACTGTACCACTGCCACAAGACCACCATGTCCCCAAAGCCACCACGTCCCCAGCACACAGGGAGTGATGCTGTGCCCGGCTCTGCCCCACACCGGGGAAGCCTTAAAATTGAAAAATAACAAATATGGGGGTGGCAGAGGGTGGGCAGGAGGGGGGATCCCCCCATGCCACTGTCTTGGGGTGACTTTATGATATATCCCATATTCGTCTTCTCGATGCTAGGAAAAAAAAAATTAATCCTGTGCTTTTAAAACTGAGCCCCGAGAGCAGAGAGAAAAAAACTAGCTAGAGAAATCTTTTCAAAACAATTCTAGTGTTTCAAGGTCAATTTTGCTATGCTGCTGTGCAGTTTTGTTTTTTCTTTTTTTCTCCTTTGGTGGCGGAGGAGCTTTTCCCAGCCAGAATTCTGCCTGTTTTCTTCAGAAGGAAGAGATTTGAACTTCTGCATTTTCCTGGACTTTTGATTTCTTCTTCTCTCCTGGACTTGTTGGGACATTGGAATATCAAAACCTCACTGGGAGGCCTTTTCCACCGGTCTGGCCTGGGTGGGGCCCCCCACGATCGGCCTGGGACTCTGGAGGGGACTCTGGGTCTTCCAGTCTTCCAGTGAGAGACTTCATTGTTTATTGTTATATATATTATTTGCTGTTTAGTATTATTATTATTTTCTTGTGTGTTTGTTAAATAAATAGTTTTTTTTCTTTCACTTTGCTTCGAGGAAATATTTCTTTTCTCGAACCTGGTGGGAGAGGGTGACTGCTGCCTGTTTTTATCAGAGAATATTTATCCCTCTGAATATATTTGTTCCAAACCAAGACAGCCACCATGATGGGCCACCTGGCTCAGGGACAGCTGTTATCTGTTGTTCTCCTGCCGCTGCTGCAGCAGCTGGATGACCTCGGCAATGCCCTCCTCGGGGACCTGCCGAGGGGACAGAGGAGGTGTCAGCCCCAGGGGACACCCCAAGGGCAATGGGGAGTCCCCAGAGAGGGGCAGGGGCTCACAAGGACATGATCGAAGTTGAAGGTGCTAATGTAATAGGCCAAGATGTCAGCAGCTGCCAACGGCTTTGCGATCTGTGCCACAATGCCACACTCGTCTGGGGGGGCAAAGAGGGTCCCTGGTCACTGCCATGGGGACATACAGGGACAGCAGAGCCCCAGAGCACCCCCCAGGTGGCGGTGGCACAAGGGGGGACACGGCCACCACAGCAACACTCACCGAAGCCGAGGGGTTGCCCCCTAATCCACACCGTCCGTCACAGCTCCCCCGTCGAGCTGGTCAGCAGGAGGTCACTGGGGAACCTGAGAGAGGGGGGTCCTGAGTGTCACCCCCCCCATCCCTGAGCCCCCAAACCCAGGGACAGAGGGACAGACAGCCCCAGGGATGGCCCCTACCCCTTCTGTGTCTCAGCATCCATCACGATAGAGATGTAGCCCTTGATGAGGGAGAAGGAGAAGAAGGTGATGGAGTTGAGATCCTGGCTGCTGACACCTGTCTCCCACGGGAGGCTGGAGAGGGGGAGAGACATAGGGAGGGGTCACGACCCCCAGAATGGGGAGGAAAAGGGATTGGTGGCGGCTCTGGGTATCTGAGCACCACGTGAGGATGCTGCAGGGTGAGAGGAAAGGGGACAGGAGCAGGGTCTGCAGCTCCTGTGTGTTGGATGAGGCAGAACAGGGTGACACCGAGTTTTGGGGCATTCCCAAAAGGCCACGGTGACTCTGGAGCAGTTGGGTGCCACCAGAAAGGACTTCATCCCAGGGGACAGTGGAGGACCTGGCCAGGAGCATCTCCTCGCTCCAGAACCATTCCCACTGGCCTTTCCAAACCCACCCCCTCCTGCTTTGCAGCAGTGGTGGGTTTGTCCCCTGTGTCATCTCAGGACTCCCACCCCCCACAGTGGCAACGAGATCTCAGCACCCACGTGGCTGCATGTCTTGGAGTGACATTATATGTATCTCATATCCTTATTTTATGCCAGAAAATGAATTTTATGCCTCTAAAACTGAACTAGAGAGTGAAGAGAAAAACCCAGCTAGAAAAAAAAAAACTTTTTCAAAACAGTCCTGTGTTTTGAAGGTCAGAGATTTCGTGACTCCTGTTGTTTTTATTCTGAGTTGCCGGCGTTGAGGTTTTTTTTCCTTCGGTCAGGGGGGAGTTGTTTTTTTTTTTTCCCTGGGCTTAGGGGACTTTTTCTTTTCCCTTGGGAAGGAAACAGACCGTTGGACTTTCTGGGTTTTTTTTCCAGGATTTCCTTTGGTTGTGGGTTTTTGGGTTTTTTTTGGTTTTTTTTTGTTCATATTTTTTTTTCTTTCTCTGCTGGACTCTGCTCAAACACTGGGACAAAAAAGCCTTACTGGACTCTTCCACCAGCCTGGACCCCTGGAGGGCCCCACACACACACCGACTCCCCGATACAAGCAGGAGAGAGGGACAGAGGGACTTTTATAACGCGATCCTTGGATATTTTTCAGGTTTTCTCTTTCCGGTGGAGAGATTTTCATTTTCCTTTTATCACTGGCTTAGCCATTCTTGTATAGTACATTTGTCAATAAATAATTTCCTTTTCTTCACTTCTCTTTGAGGAATTTTCTTTTTTTTTGATTCGGTGGGAGAGGGTGAAATTGAAATTTGTATCAAACTGATACACTGCAGCACCCGGGAGGGCAAACCAGTTGGGAAAACACACCCAGAGCCTGACAAACCACTGAAAGCAACAGGTGGCACTGAGCAAGGGGCCACCCCTATGTCCCCTTCCCCAGGACCCACCTGTGGGAGTAGAAGAGGACGTCGATGAGTGCCGTAAGGGGTAACTCGAGGTGCAACCAATATGATTGATAGATCAAGCTGCCAACTTTATTGCGCACTTGTAATTCCTTAAATACACATTTTTCTAATTATGCATACTACACAATAGCTAATTGGTCACACATCAGAAGGCTCTATTAGCATAACCAAACCTCTTGTTTACCCCCATTCTCTCAGTCTTTAACTACAACATCCCGGCCCGGAATCGTTGTTTTGGCTCAGTCAAGGACGATGTTCTTATCTTGCATTTTCCCAGCACTTTCTCTGTACTTTCCCAGCACGTAGTCTGTGGCTCTTGCTGCATACGTGATGCACTCGCTTGCTCGTTATGGTGTCTGGCCTAGCAAGGAGTTTGCTTACAGAGCCCTGTGAAAGACCCGTGCCCCAAATCATCCAGCCATTCTTCAACAGATGAGCATGGTGGCGATGGCCGGCAGCGTGTCGGGGGCCACCGTCAGGACACAGAAGCGGGTCTGGGGGCTCTGCACGGGATGCAGCGTGGGGCTGGCAGCTGGCAGGGGAATGGCCACGTGTCAGCCCCGGGGACAGCTTAGGGACAGTCCCGCAGTGCCACCTCGTGGCCACCGCACCCACAGCCCGGAATCCCTCCGGGCGCAGAAGGGTGGTCCGGGGGTCCCCAAGGACATAGGTACCACCGGTGGGAGCTGCAGCATCTCGGTGGAGATTAGGTGGCCCTGAGGGTCCCCTAAGGATGCAGGAACCACCGGTGGGAACTGGAGTGTCTTGTTAGGGTGGCCCTGGGGTTCCCCAAGGATGTGGGTATCTCCAGTGGGAGCTGGAGGTCCTGGTGGTCCCCTAAAGATGTGGGGGACTGAAGCATCTCAGCAGGGACCAGGTGGCTCCAGGGATTCCCTAAAGATGTGGGTACCTCCAGTGAGAGCTGGAGCATCTCAGTGGGGACTGGGGGGCCCTGGGACAGGGTGGTCCTGGAGGTCCCTCAGGGATATGGCACCACCAGTTGTAGCTGGAGCATCTCGGTGGGGACTGGGTGGCCCCAGGGGACATGGGACCCAGTGTCACTCACCCGGCTTGGGCTTCAGGAAGCCATTGCTCACATCATCAGAGGTGACAGGGACACACTCACCACTCTCCTCCTTGTAGATGTTGAACTCCTCCACCAGTGTGTGGATCACCACCGACAGGTCCTGCTCCCACACCTGCCCAGGGGTGCAGGATGAGTGTTGGACCACCACCCCTCTCCACAGGGGACAGCAGGGTCCTTGGGACAGCCAGCACCCCAGTGGGACCAAGTGCCACCATCCCCTGTCCCTCACCAGGATTAAGTCAGTCTGGTACATGGAGAGCATCAGCACTGAGACATGGTGCTTGGCCAGAGGTGCGATGACTGACTGCGCAATCTTGGTGGCTCTGGTGGCCTGGCAGCCAGAGGGTTCCCGTCCATTGGAGACAACGCTGAGCACCAGCCACGTGGAATCTGCCACCTGCATGAACTCAGAGGGCAGCAGCTCTGCGAGGGACAAGGGACACTGACACCAGTGGCTCGGCATGGCTGGACCCTGTCCATGCCTCAGAGCCACTGCTGGCTCGGGCACCACTGTCACACTGTCCCTTGGAAGATGAGCGGAGCCAGGTCAGGACCAGCCCCAGGCGTGAGGACACTGGTTTGGGGACAGACCAGCCCCATCCACAAGTGGACTGAGACAGACAGGGCTCAGCCACTCCACATCGGGACAGTCACAGGGATGAGGGGGGCCAAGACTACAAGCCTCTCAAAACCCAGGATGTGTCTCTCCTCCTCACACCAGCACCCTGGGATGGGTGCAAGGAGGTGTTGGGGTGCACTGCACCCCAAAACTGGCACCACCAGGGCCCTGGGGCTGCCCAACTCATCCCCTTCCTCCCAGGAGCCCCCAGACCAGCACCCAGAACCAAGGATGCTGAGAGAGGGGTACAGGGTACCAGAGGGGACAAGGGGAGGGTCACCTCACTGTCCCAGGGGTGACATCACCTGGTGCCAGCCTGGTGGGGAGGGCTGAGCCCAGGTTGGCAGGGCCCAGGGCTGCTTCCTAAAAATCTGGTATTGTCAGAGTGGGCATGTGTTGGCTGCTCCCTTCCTATCCCAGTACTCCCTTTCCTGCCTCCCATCCCCCTTTGCTCTCACCCTCCTGCCCAGGAGAGGGGATGGCACTGCTAGGGCACCCCAGGACTCAACCAGGCAGCCCCCTGCTCCCTGGGCACCCTTTCCCAGGAAAGGGCAGGCTGGGGTGGGCACTCAAGTGGTCTCCAAACCACTCCTCCATCTGGCAAAGGCGGGAAGCAGTTCCCACAGGAGACCACACAAGCCCCCAGCCCTTCAGTGGGCACTCTGTGCCCTAGCCCAGCTGAGACGCCAAACTCATCACACCAGTGGTGGAGGGGAGGTCGCCCCAGGAGGGTCCAGCATCCATTGGGAGAGACGACCCCATCACGGGACGGGCTCTGCACCCCATTCCCAAATGGCGGCTCAGGGCAGGGCAGGAGCAGGGCCGGATCCAGAGCCTCGTCGGGTGTTCCCAGCGCCTGTTCCTGTGCAGGAAGCGCCAGAACAGCCTCGGCTCCAGCCCAGGGCTCAAAGCTGGGGAGAAGGAGGGGGGACTCGGACACGGGAACATGGGGACCTGTCCCGGCACTCAGTGCTTAATCGCTTTTCAACACCACTCTGGGCAAGGCTGAGTGAGAGGGGAACTCGCTGTCCCCGTGCCACTCACTCCAGGGCTTAATCCTGATCTCCAAGGAAAGAGGGGGTGCAACCCTCCTCTGCTGAGAGTCCTCTCCCAGCCCTGCAGCGGGGGGACACTGGCAGCCCCCCAGCCCCGGGGAGTACACAAGGCATAGCGGGACTGCCGGCTCGCAGGACCATTGTTCAGCACTTCCCGCCCTCCCCTCGGGATTGAGGAATATTTGTCCGCAGGCCCCGAAATAAAACAATACGTGGGGAACAGCTCTGGCTCTGGGAGGGGGGAGGGTGTAG
>WEIV01019884.1:0-22361 GCA_013390005.1 Calyptomena viridis
GACTTGCTAAACAGTCACAAGACCTTTTCAAAGGCACTCCCTTCCCTCCAGGCAGCCAAGATGTGAATTTACCCCCTCCTCTCAAAAAATCTATTGGACAGCCAGATCCCCTCAGCCAAGAATGCAGACCTGTCAAATCTCAGGCACTGAGCAGGAGACATGCAATCTGCCCTGACCCTCTGCTCCCTTCCAGCTCAGCCTGGCTCTTCCCTGATCCCTGACCCCAAGTGCCAGATGGCCCCACTTCTGTTTGCCTGAGCACCCATCCCTGGTGCCGGGAGTGGCCACAGACCTGGAGAACAGCTGGAAATCTGCATCCTGCTGCTGGAGGAGAAGGATACCCCATGCTCAGACACTTCTCTGACCATAGCTGTCCTCCAGCTTTTCTCTGCTGCCCTTCCCCTCCTTGCAGCTTGACCAAGCACAGCATTGTCTTCCATGTCAATAATGGACAAATCAAAGAACAGTCCATCTCCATCTTGCATGCACTTTCATCTCGGCTTGTACAAAGTATCCCAGAAGAATGCAGCTGTTTCAATTCAGGATCATTTTTGTAAAGCAGGAGAGAAGATAGACTCTTCCCCCTGCTTTCTTCCCTGATTTATTTATTCATTGCATAATGGCTTGTCCACAAACATCCCAACTTGGTTAAATCTTTGACATGTAAAATATTTCCAGAAATTCTTGCTGCCATCCAAAAAGACAAATGGGTAAGACTTAGCTTTATTTTTTTTTAAATACTCCTCTCTTTTCTTCCATTTTCTTCTTTCTAGAGTGACTTTGTCTCTGGCTTTCCCAAAGCAATGCACTCATTTATCAGGCTTGTGAGTTCTTATGCATTGGCAGACTCCTTGTCTTTCTGCTTGGCTCAGGGCTTTCAGCCGTCATATGGAATGAGTTGCACATTTTCACTCCTTATCGAAGTTTAAGATGGAAATATTTCCTTGTTTCTTCTTGGGGCATTTCTGCAATTGCACACATGCTGGGAGTATTTAACCCTGACATTGCTGATGAGTAGCTGTTACTATTAAAATGCCATCAAAGATTGAACTGGAAATCTTTTATGGTGAACTACACTAGCAGTTTGGTTCTGTTCCTGGTTACAAATAGTTCCTTTAATAGTTTTGGAGTTACATGCGTATAATAGAGGAGAATCTGGCTTTCTGTCTGTTTGTCTGCTTGATTTTCTGAAGAGACAACTTTCTCTCCCTGGCTGCATATTGATCCAGTTTTGTTGTAGTGCTGTTGTATGGTGCAGTGATGGTCTATGAAGGTAAGAAAAACTACTCCCTCTCCATCCTGCCTTTATTAAACTAGATGACAGCTGAAGACAGACAATTTTTCAGGCACAGATCTTCCATGCATGCATCTACCACTGCTATATATTTACATGGAACAGAGAAAAAGTGCCTCAGCTAAAGTCATGCGTTATACTCAGGGTTTGTTCTAGCCCTTCTTTTTAGCACAGGATACCAGTCAGCAAAGTTGTGGTAAGTGGAGTGTGAGCCCATCAAAGCCAGGCTCTCTAGAGTAGTGGTAGTAGAAGTGCAGTCCTCCAGGTTCACTGCTAGCCTAAGAAGTCCAGAAAATGGCGAGACAGGTTCGAACTCCAGCTCCAGGTTCCTCAATCAGGTCTCATCCACACACCAGTAACAGCACCAGAAAGCAGCTTTCTTGTATTGCCAGGATTGAGCTCCAAGATACTTCAAGAGATGGTGCAGCCAACACCAGCCCTGTTACAGAGACCATGAGCAGCTACCCCAGGCCTGATTCACACATCCATAACTTGCCCCAGCTTGCTTCATGGCAGCAGCTTCATTTTCTGTTAAACTTCTTCTTCCAGCTCTACATCCAAGGCACAGGTGTTTCCTTGTTAGACATTCAAGCCTGGAAACTCTTGGATAATATCAGGGATGATAAATGTGTGCACTTCTTTTTCTCAGATTCAGGTATACACCAATTTACACATCTAAGGTTAGCTGAAAATGAGGATTGAAGTCTCTAAATCCACATTCAGAGAAGAATCACAGCAAAACTTAGACTAAATATGATGTCTGTGACTAAATATGATACCTGTGTCTTAGACCTCAGTGCCTCTTCCTCAGGGTCTCTTTCAAGGAGGTGAGGAACCTCCATTGCTTCCCACAACAAAAACCTGTAATCTGGATCAAGTTGGTCCTCAATTGCATTTGACAACTTCCTGCAGCTCAAATACATCGTGCGACTCTGTAAAAACAGACTTCTTACACTTGTCAATTCTACTTTTCTCATCGTATCTGGTTTCTGGGCACTTTAAGACTAGTTCTCTGGTATTTCAAAAGAGTCCACAGTGGTAGAATACCTAGGCCTTCAGTGTGAAGGGAATTGAACATCACTTTAAGGCAAAGGAATGCTGCCAGAAGGTTGTAAAGCAATATTATAAATGGGAGGCAAGGTCTGGTGTCCATATATCTGAGATTGGACATTAGCCCTCCACTGGTTATTCTTGGTCAAGTTTGATATTTTATTCCGCATTGGTTTTACCTGATTTGCTCATCTGGCCTGAGCATTTCACTGTGAGTACCATGTTTTTCCATCAAGCTCAACATTAGTCCCACGCTGATTTCCATGTTATATCCAGTGGTTTCAGCATTAGCTCCACCTGCCAAAACTTCACCTTTAGTGAACATACATCATCGTCAGTCTTCAAAGTTGTCACACCCTCCCCAGTTTCCATGGAAATCACTGCTGATACTAGTCTAGATGTCTGGTTTTCCTTTTTCTGTGCCTACAGTTAGTGTAGTAGAAAAAGAAAAACACGTTATTCCCTTTATTTCAAAATTTCTCTCTTTGTAGTGGAAAAAACTATATCTAAAAGATGGAGAAGAAGGAAGGATTCTGATTCCCCTGTCCAGAGCCTAGGGTAGCTGGCTTTCAGGAGCTGAAGCCACACTGATGCTGCAACCAGAGCAGAGAGGTGCCGGTTTCCTTCACATCCTGCCTGTCTCTATGTGAGCTGGGACAGTAAATCCAGTTTTCTTTAATCCATTCATGTTTGCATGGATCCAGATATGGGAGTGTTAATCAGAACCACGACCTCTTCAGTAGAAGGTAGAAGATCTGTTCATGGCCAAACACTGACAGAGGACGGCTCAGGTAGGGGGTGGTGTGGATTCACTCAAGGACTAGAAAGCAGGAGCCCACTTGTGCCAGCCAAGGCTTGTGCACCACCTAAGGTGGGTATAACTGCTCAGCTTCCCAAGGATGGGAGCCTCAGCCAGCCCTCTACAAACAGCGAAATCTGGGCCAGCAAGAGAATTTTCCTTCCTTTTACCTCTAGCTAATGAACCCATGAGAGAGCTTCAATCGCAGATCTCCTTGGACACTTGGGCAAAGTCATAGGAAAAAAACCACCAAAACATTTGCCAACTTTAACCTTCATTATAGCAACACCAAATATTTTAAGAGTCTCATTCACTTTCCCCTGTGCTTGTCTCCTCCCACACCAGCCTGCTCCATATAGAGGCAGCTGACCCAAGGGAGGGTTTGGGTTGAGTTCCTAGCAAGCAAATGACATTTCCCCACTGCAGTAAGACTGGAAAGGCACTATGTTAGCACTGTCCAAGTCAATTTTTTCCTTATGTTCAAAGGAAACCATAGATACATTTTCTAAATCACTTTCCAGTCCTTTCAGCAAACAGGAGGCTTTGAAAACACATTCTGAAACCGTTCTCTTCATCTCAATGCATCTGTTCTATTTCTCTTCCATCTGGACAGCAGTGCAGGTACGCAGACTAGACTCTGGCCTTTGGCCGACATAGCCTTTCCAAGTAATTTTTGGACATGCAATGAAAAATCAATCCCAAGCTTACTCCACAAAGGGCTTTTATTTCCATTTGAGTCTACTTCAAGGGGCTGCAGTGGCTTTAGTTATGTTATTTTTGTACCCCTTTCCAAGATAATAGCCAAGCGATCCAAAGTCAGGATTTAGAGAATTATTGGGCTGTTGCTGAAAAAACAAATAGTGAGAGCTGCATCTCTTCTCTTGTATCTCTAGAACTGAGTCTTGACCACTAATTGTACACGAGATTAAGTCCTCACTGCCATTCTGTAATTCAAGATCAGATTCCTGGACTGACTTCAGATGGCCTCATTAGGCAGGAATAAGAGCTGGCGCAGCCAAGTGATGCTGCTATTATTCCAGCAGGAAGAGCAGAGCTCTGTAAGTGACATTGGCTGGCACCTTCTGGAAGCAAGATGTGAGTGCTGTCTGTAAGATGGCATGTTCAGAGAGCCAGGACAGAGGGTTTAAGTTCACACATCCAAAAGGTTATCTGCTGCCACTTCTGTAGTTCAAATGCAGCAAGGGAAGAGGCAGGGAAGAGATGCTGTTGGCAAGGGGGAAAGCAGAGATATCTAATGTAGCAGCATGCTGGGTGCTTTGGGAGAGAAAGAAGGAATCCTATCTACCTGCAATTAGAAGAAAAAATCATACCAGTCCAGGAAGAGCATCTCTGCCAACCTCCCCTAAAGATCCAAGTTCCCAGAGCAGGTGTTTTGGCTTCTTGCAAAGCACTTTGGAAATTCATTGAAGGAGGGAGCGAGCTGAAATGTGGGAAACCGAAGAAGCCAAGGCACCACAATGAGGAAAGAAGAGGAAACCAGACTCCAGCTTCACCCTCCTCTGCCAGGAGCTTTGCTGCCAGCAGGTAACAGAGTGACACTGTGCCCCAGGGTTGGGGACAGGGCCACCAGGAGGGCTGGGAGTATGGTTCCTCTTCCTCCCAGGAACACTGGCAGGAAAAGCACAAAAGAGGAGGGAGCTGGAGGAGGAGGGAGAGGAGAGGTGAAACACATCCATGCACGGATGAGAAACTTGGAGCCTGCTTTTCCAGAAAAACCACTTGGCCTCCCGAGACTGACATCCTGCCTCCCCAAGCAGCCAGGACATGATTACTCCTGTGTAACGAGCCACCCTTTCAATGCACAAAACCACTTCTTTTTTCTCCCCTTTTGGGGCCAGATGGGAGGAAGTCTTTAGTGGTGGATTCAGAATGGCCAATGTCTTTTCCAGTCTTGGTAGATTCTATCATCTCCCCATGCAGAACACACAGCCCCTGCCATGACCTAGAATTAGACAAGAATTTCCTCTTTAAAGACTATTTCAACCACTTCCTTTTATTTTATTCCTCCATCTTTGATCTGGGGAGAGGCACAAGAGAAGGAACAAGGCTTGGATTTTAGCAGAGATTTAGCAAACTCAGATCCAGACTGAACTAATTCTGATCAAACAGCAGTTGCCTCTTTGTTGGCCCATCCAACAGTGAATTTTATTGATAGACTCCCTTCCCGTGTCCCACAGTTGGTCCATTTTGCAGAGGAGCTGATCATGCCTGACTCTTGTTGACATCCAGGTTGTGAACCAGCAGTTAATCCAAGCACAGCAATACTGGAGCCAAGTCCTAGAAAGCTTTTTTGTGGTTTCTACAGACAGCCATTCCCCTTTCCCTCCTGAATTGCCTTTCATGTTCATCTCTAAATGCAAAAAAACCCAAAAACATAGCACTTTTTTACTCTGAAGCAATGTTTTCTTTCTCTCAATTCACTTGGGCCAACAAGAAAGTTCCCACAGGTTTTTCTGGTTTCTTCTTTGAAAAGAGAGCAAAACTCTTAATGGAAAGCAGTCCTCAAGTTGCATGCTGGTGTTTGCTTTGGAGGGTAGAAGCAACTATGTGTGAGCGGGTGGAAAATGGGGATATAGCTACCGAATTCTTGGGTCTACCTCTGTAAAACAGCTGAGCAAGTGCATGACTAAATTCACTGCCAAAAAATGAAAAACCACTGTGAGCATGTGCTACATCAGAGCAATTCTAGTGAAGACACTATAGTGAGAGCTCAGCACATGTCCCACATTAGAGATAGTTTGAAATTAGTTGCCAACTTGCACAAACAAAGACCATGATCTCACCTTCACTTGCCTTGTGGCCAAAGTGTGGATGATCCCTTGAGATCAAAACAAATACTTGCTGTTAAGTACTACTGTCTTTTGCTGGAAAAGTTCCCTGCTCCATCATCTAACTGGCTTGCCAATCTCTGTAGATGCTGGTTTGGAAGGCATTTGTCGTTTGTGGGGTGAACAGTAAGAAAAGGAAACAGAGCCCAAGAAGAGCCATATCTGATGACCCACAAGCTACCAAAAGCTCCTCCCTTCCACAGAGGAGAACGAGTTTGTCTTTTTGATCATCATACCTGTATGACCTATAGAATTTTCTGCTAAAGTATTGATACTGAATGGTTTGGGTTGGAAGGGACCTTAAAGCTCATCCAGTTCCACCCCCTGCCATGGGAAGGGACACATTCCACTATCCCAGGTTGCTCCAAGCCCTGTCCAGCCTGGCCTTGGATATTTCCAGAGATGGGGGAGCCACAGCTTCTCTGGGCAGCTGGTTCCAGTGCCTCACCACTCTCACAAGGAAGAATTCCTTCCCTATACAATCCATCACGTAATCCACATATTCTATCTATATTCCATCCACTGGTAAGTCCACAGCTACCTTACACCTAAAATGAAAATGAGGTTCTGGAACAAAGGGGTTCAAAGCATGGTTGTATCAGTGGTGTATGTGCTATTTACCTCACTGATGCTTCAATCACAGCAAATTTAGTTAAAACAGAGAAATTTCAGTTTTGAGCAGCAGATTGACCCACTGTCCATCAAAGAGAACAGAGAATTTGTTCTTGACTTGCAATGCTACATGAGGTTCCTGGGTGTTGAACCACAGAGCCAGCCCGGAGGGAAGCCTGAGGCCAGTTGGTTTCCTTTTGTAGAGCTGTATCTCTCTTTCTATTTCTAGTGCACTTTAAAGTACAGGAGGCTGTGTGCTCCTTATCTCTTCCCAGCAGAATTGTGACACAAGGAGCAGGCAGCAGACAGTCCATGCCCGAGTATGAGTTAGGAAACAGGCCTAGTGGAGATTTTTCTTGTTGTTGCTGTGATTATTATTGTCTTGTTGATGACTTGCTCTCTGCTTTAAAGGAATGTAACCACCAGCAAGAGCAAACATCAGAATAGAAGCTGTGTTTCTGTTGATTCAGCCTCTGTTTCCCATTTCTGTTTATCTTTCTGTCTAGCCATATGGAAGGCTCAGAACAGAAATCTGACTCTGTGCCAACTCCCTGTTCTCACCCAAAGCCAGAACATTGTCTTGCACTGCAGGGGCATCCCTACAACCACACGCTTTATCTGGAGTTTCTGCTGACCTGCAGCATCTCTGGGAACTAAAGGACACATGTTTCTTAAAGAAAAGCCTGGATGGGTAGTTTAAATTCATGCTCAAATTTTAGACAGCTAAAATTAGATCACAAGGACTCCCAGCCCTGACTGCAAGAATACCTGATCTTTCTGAGAGGTGGAGTTTTCTGTCTGTGGTAATTTTGTCTCAGAGTTAAGTTTCAAGGAAAGCTTATGTGGGTATGGAGTTGCACTGCCAGTCATCCCATTTTGCCCTAGAAGAGTGCTGCAAGTTCTGGTGCTGTCTATGCAAGGTAAAGGCTCCCAAATATACTTTGGTGGTTTAGCATCTTTTTCAGCAGGTTGATCATTATGGTGCCTGTAGGAACATGGATCAGCTGGATACAAGCACAGGATGCAGCTCACAGGCACATTCCCCCAGAAAACCCTATGAGCTCTGCTTAATTTGGACCTGCTCTTCCCAGGAATTGATTCAAGGCAACTTCATACACAACAAACCAGCACAGGAACTTGCTGGAAAAGTCCCTTTCAGGTCAGCATTAGGGAAGTCAGGACACAGATCATAAGAGACAGCCCTACACAGAGTTCCCAAAAGGGGCTGTGAGCCCCAAAGCATATCCCTGTTCCCACTTATTGTGTCTCATTTCCTTCCTTCTGAACTTCCTTCATACAGATCTTTTTCTATAAAAATGTCTAACTGGGTCTTTAAGCACATAAGGCCTTTGTGGCCTTCTTGGCAACTGCCTCCATCATCTAATTGTCCTGTCAAGGAAGAGCTTTGCCTGGAATTCCCTTTTTGCTCATAGTCCCACTGAATTGGATCCTCCCCAATACAAATATGAGCCATTGACCCTTCCTAATTGGAAAAACCTCAGTTTAGGGGTTTAGGTACCCCCTCAAAGAGATTTCTTTGGAAGTGGACTTATCCCAGTTGCTCTAATACATAAGAGAGTAATATCCTTTCTTACAACAACAAATGAAGGCCATCATTGTTCATCAAGGTGATGCCATAACTGTATCTGGCCTAGGTGCCCAACCGATTCCTTGCTTCAGGGAAGAAATGCCCCATATTCTTTTTCTAGCTGTGGTTTTTACCCCATTGTAGCTTTAGAGCTGAAGGCATCAAAAGATTTTTGGGATTTATGAGAAGGCTTTATGCCTTCCTCCTTTCTCTTTTGTTCTATTAATCTGACTTCTCAAAATGACCTAAAAAGCATCTTGATGTTTCATTGTATGTTTTCAGAAGTGCACATTTTTGTGCCAAGAGTGATTGTTGTCCAGGAATGAAAGAAATCTTGTTGGTTAGGCTCTGGAGAGCAGAACGAAAAGTAGCATATTGGTACCTTGTCTTGAGTAAGAGCAGAAACAGACTCTGTAAAACTGCCTGCCTCTCTGCCTTTTGGACACATCTTTCAAAGCTTCACCTATAAATGTGAAATTCCAAAATATACACCCTTATCAAAGGAGAGCAGACACAGCCCAGTCATTGTTATTCCCCGGAGAATTCAAAATGACATAAAAATAAATAAACCCAGAGATTACATTATAGAAAACTCTACTGATGCATTTGCAAGACAGTAAATATAGGACTGCACATTCCAGACTCTCAGTCATTGAGTAGCTCCAGGGCTGCTCAAAATCCCTCATTTTACCAACATTAATAAGACCTATCTTGAGGCCATTGATCACTCTAAAAACCAAAGTTATCAGCTTCTCTTATCTGCTCCCCTGTCTTTATCCAGCTGGAAAACACTGTATTCATTTAGCCACCTTTCAGGCATAGTCTGGTTATTCATCACATCTTAAAATGAGGGCTTTGGTGCCTTTGACAGAGTGGAAGCACTTGAAAGAGGAGGGATGGATTTATCAGAGCTGTGGTTTCCCACTCGTGGCCATCATTCCCTGTTTGCTCTGGAATGGCTTGACCCTCACTCCTGTGTTGGGAAACTTTTCAGAGACTCTGGACAGACAGTAGATCAAAATGATAGCAGTGAGAGAGAAACAGGAGGGAGTGGAAGCCCCACAGGAGATGGAGAGCAGCAGAGATGGGATGACAGTACAGCCCAGCTGCATTTTCTTTCATTTCCAAGTAATTTCTGCCATTGCATTTACTCCGAGGGGAGCCAGCCTGGATGGGCACCTGGGAAGATCCACAAAGCCACAGTGGACAGGACGAGAGAGACACTAAACTCACAGTCACTGGGATACAGGGCCCCAGGTTGTGCCCAATTTTACCTCATGATTCCCAGCCAAGTGCACACTGCCACAGGGTACTCAGCAGTCTCTGTATCTCAAAACACCATTTCCTGATTCCAGCTCCAGCATCCAGCACACAGGGGAGCAGTCCCTCCTCTTGCATAAGAAAACTACAGTTGAAAGGGGCATCCCAGGAGTGAGTCCCTAAAATAATCTCCCAGCTGAAGCAGCCATTCCTTCTGAATTGCTCCCGGATGCCAGGAGGGACAAGAAGGAATGACTGATGTTAGGTGAGTAAATAGCCAGGTGGACAGATAGATGGACAAATATATAAACACATACACATGTATATCTTGAGTTGGATGCACAGAGAGAATTACAGTTTCTCAAAGCAGGTTTCTGCTCCATAGCTTATTTGACCTCATATTTTGTTTCTCCCTCACTAAGTTAATAATCTCACTCGCAGAACCTTATCAAGTGATATTTGACAATCTGGTAACTATATTACATCCAGAAGTTTTCTGTCCTGCACCATAGCAGCAATATCTCCAAAGAACTCCTACTAAAACCAGGACCACTCCTCATAAATCATATGCACACATTGGCCGTCTCTTAATCAATCTTCCCCAGGTGTTCCCTCAGTCAACCTTACTGTGATCATTTTGAGGTTTTTCCTGGAAACTCTATTATTTTTTTCTAAATCAACTGCCTGGTCACACTCAGGGGCTTTGGATTTTGTGTTTTCTCCATGGTAACATCCTGCTATCACTTTTGTTTTTACAGGAGTCTCCTTGGCCCAGAGATACCTTCTTCAGATGTCTGATGAGGTAGCAATTCCCCCAAAGATATCACGTTGGCACCTCTACCTTAATGTTTGGTTGCCCACCAGTCAAGTAGATTAAAAATATTTTATAGAAACCTTAAAAAACCTTATATATATATGTATGTGTGTGTATATATATATCTATATATATATATGCACACACACACACATATATATGTATACATATTTATGTAAAACCAGGTCACTTCATTCCATTTTCCTATTGCCATAGCATGAAGCTATATATATTCGGAAGCCCTTCCTTGCAACCCAGAGAAAGTTTTTCATCTTGAAACATTTTTTTTTTCCCAAGAAAAAATATGATTTTTCAACAGAATGATATTTTTTTTTAACTTAAACTACCTGATATATTTAAAGACAGTTGACAAATCATTAAAAAAGGAAAACATTTCTCTGCATTGAATCATCCTGTAATGAAAAAGGTTTATTTTGCCACAGGTTCAGTTTTGGACAATTTTTTTTGTTTGTTTTCGTCTAAGTCTCTCATGAAAAACATACTGTCTGTAAAACCCCTATTACACTTAATTTTTTAAAAAATCATTAAGGAAAGCACTGAATACATTTATAATCCCTATTTTTGGTGAGCACTCAGGCTTAGCACCACACTGACAAAGCCACATGCCTTCTAGTGTGGAGCTGGCTGACATCCAGCCATCTGAGGGTACAGGCATTGAAGGTCATGACTGCTTGCAAAAGACTGTGTAGACATCCCCCAAAATTCCTCTGAGGTTCTCTTTCTAAATGCACAAGGTGATACATAAAAAACCAAACAATCAAACTACCAAAAAAAATCCCAACCCAAAACCCCCAACAAAACCCATTCCTGATGCAGCTTGGATAGTTTTTCACAAAATGAAGCCAAGATATAGTCCAGAGATGTCCCTTCTCCCTCCTCTCTGGCTTTTTGCTGGCTTTTCCCCCTCTCCTTCAGGCTCCTGGGGAACCCTCACAGTGTTGGAATGTGCTGTGACACTTTCAGGTAGGGAATCACTGCAGCAGCACCTGAGTTCAGGGTCCCAGCCCAGAACCACAGAGCCCTGTGGGTACACAGGCCACTTCACTGTGGTATTTGAAGTGTTTGAATGCAGGTCCAAGAGCCAAGTGCCTTCTCCAGGGCAGCATGTGGTCCCCACACAGAGCCAGGAGCTTCCCAAATGCCTTTGCTGAGCTGGGGACCAGCCACATCCCTCCACAGCTCTTCCACCAGCTGTATTTTGGAGCTGGGCAAAACACGGGAAGTGTCACAAATCAGGGGGAAAACCCCCACACCTTTTCCATGTTGAATCTATGTAGTGCTACCCCTATTTTAACCCATTTGGGTTAAAAACTGGAAAATTGGCATGTCTCAACTTCACTATTTTGTTTACTGGCTGATAATAAAATCCTGCTGTGCATTAGGTCACATCCCACTTCTTCTCCCAGGACCATTTACATGGATCCCTGCTCTGAACCAGCACTAGAGTTGCCTGAAAACCTTGGGCTGCCCCAACAACCTGAGCCTATTTGGGATGTTTGAATACAAAGGATTTCCTACAGAAAAAAAAATCTTGTTTCTAAACAGCTTTAATATACAGCTAAGGGAGAGCAGCTCCTCTGGAATTGAGCCTGTTGTGTCTAAAGTATTAAGCACTTGAGATAGCACAGAGAAGTTGTGGTCCCTGCCCTTTTTATATCTATTGACTAGTTCTGGAAACCATCCTGTGAGTAGCCACTTGGACTTTAATAGGATGAATCATTGTTAAAACCATCATGTGCTTATAAATGTTTACATGAGAGGGCCTTAAATGGAGATGTCATGGGGAGGAGAAAAAAAATTCGGCTAAAAGCTGCAGCCAGAGATGAAAGACACTTGTCTGGAGGGTTTCAGATTTGCTGTTTCCTTATTTGAAATCAAACTGTCACTATCAGGTACAGAATTACTAAGCCAAACACTTGAGATCCTCAGCAGTAGTTTCTTCTGCTGATAGACGACACGAATATCAGCAGTGCCTGATGCAGAGGTAGTAGCAACAGGAGAGGTAAATAATTCAAGACACTGAAAGTCACAGGACTGTTCACCTGTTGGGAATAGCTCATGGAAGGGTCTAAACCTGCAAGGAGAAGCCCATGTTCATTCCAGAGATCACTAAGAAGCAGCAAAGAGTAGCAAAGAAAAAGTAGACTGGCGGTGCCTGTCCCCTGAAGACCATACAAAGCACATGTATGACATGTATTTCACTCCAGTGAACAATGTTTTTCTCTACCAACCACATTTATAAGAAATTCCCATTATCCCTGGTCATTAATCTGCTGTGTCTTCATTACTTTATCTTTTATTCAAGGCATCACACTGCATACATGAGATCAATTTTTGTCTTAGACCAAAGTTTAGGAAACTTTTGAGACTGTTTCTTGCAACCACATGTGTTATTTTTAAATAACATGTACACTCAGGATACTGCCAGATAGGCTGGGTATGTTTAAGGGCATGGTAAAAAAAGCTCCCGAGGGTTAGTGGTAATGTTCCCACCAACTTCAGCAGCTTGCAGATCAAACCCTCCATGAGATAAACCTTAGGCCCCTACCAGACTGCTCTGGCGTGGGATCTGGGAGATTTGCCATTGGCTTTGAGACTTTGAAACAGGGCCAATTGATTGCAGCTCCTGGTTTAGGGCAAAAGGAAACAGAAAGGAACTACAAGCTTAAAGGATTAGAAGAAAGAGCTAAAAATAAAGTACCAGCAATGCCAGACCCCAAAATTTACTGCTTTCCTTGCAAAGAGGATGGTTTTTCCTGTCGTTTTACCCAAGGGAATCAGCGTTCTGCATGACTTGGAAGAACAGGACACTGATGGAAAGCTTAGTGGTATTACCCTCCAAGAGCAGAGTTGTTCCTGTTGTTCTTCCTTCTTCTTGGAACTCATCCTGTAGCTAAACATGAAGAGCAAATGGTGCAAAGTGTTCCTGGTGGATATTTCTCAGCTACTTCGGTGGTTTTCAATGAAGAATTACAGCCCACTGGTGCCAAAAGATAAAATAGTTAAAAGACATTGGACATTTCTACTTGTGCAGCCTATGATGGGGGTCTAAAAACAGGAAGTATCCCTGCCTTGACATCCTCCTACAGTGCTATCTATCTCCTGCTTTTCCTTCAGGTCTGCATTGTCCTTTCTATATCATCCAGTCAGAAATGGTTGAAATGGGAAAGGCAGTCCCAAAGGTGCCATAAACCGGAGGCATATTTTTGGCTACAAGTTGGGAACTAGACGTGATTTCAGCTGTGGAAACAGGCAACACTTTCACCAGCCCAGCTCCTTGGTGAGCATCAGTCCTGTCATGGGATGTCAGCAGAGCACCTACAGAGCTTCACTTGCAGTTGGTATTCAGATCCAGTGCTGTGTGAGGCTTGGCTCATGGCTAGCATTACTAAAATCCTGCCAGAGCCTTCAGACCTAAAATCCCAGTTTTCAATCTAGTTGATCCTGCCTTGGCACCTGGATGACCTTTTGGGGTCCTTCAGATCATATCTCCCACCCAGCCCCTTTCCAGGTCACCCCCCAGCAGATGAAGGAAAACAGGAACAGGTGCCACCAGGACACTGCTTAAGTAATTTGGGCTCAATAAGGGATATTTCTGGGAATGAAAGGAAAAGTTTGAATGTTTTCTGCTGTTCTGAGCAGATAGTTCACTCTTGAAAGGAAGCCCAACACTTGGACTTAAAAAACTATACACATAGAGATATGTTACATATTTATTTGAGGCAGAAATTGGCCAGGAAATGGCTATAAAACACACATTTTGAATAAAAGGAGGGAGATTTATGGCTCTTTTGTGAATCTGAGTCATATCTTTCTGCATCCCCCAGGCAGGAATACCCTAATCACTAACATACCCCAAACATGTATGCACAGTGGGCTGAGAATTGCTTCCTTCTGGCCACAGCTACAGCTAAAGATGTGATAGGGATTGAGCTACTTTATCTGACAGTTGGTAAATGAATTGCCAATTCATTCTGAGCTCAGAGGGGGATTTTTTCCCCTTTAAAAAAAAAGGTTCTTTTATATACGTCTTTGATCAGTCAAGGCTTTGACAAATTATTTTCCAAGGAATTTCTTGAGCCCTAATGCCATGAGAAGGGGAAAAAGAAAAAAAATTTGTTCTCAAAGAGAAGCTTTTATGTCTCAAAAATTGCAGCAATGTAAGGGATTTTCTTCCATTTCCCCTCATCTCTTTTGCTTCAAGAAATGGAGGCAGGTAGCCTGAAGATTTTTCCATCTCAGTGAAAGCCAGGAGGCAGATGGGGAGGAAGCACTGCCAGGTCTCCCAGATGGATTCCTCCCCAGAGTCAGGGAACATCATGAACTCTGGCACAGACTGAACGTAAAGGTCATGGTCATCAATGACACTAATAAAGAGGCCCTTCAGCACCAGCACGAGCAATGGGAGCAGAGAACAGCTCAGGGTTGTGTCACCAAGGAGCTGCTTCCTTGCCACGAGCAGCAGCACTAAGTGCTCTGGAAAGGTTGGGATTCAAGGGAGCATCTCCCCTCCAGCACTGCTGAGGTCACTCTGAAGTGTGAGAACAGAGCAGTGTTTGCTTGTCTCTTACTGGAGTCTGGGACAGGGCGGGGAGTTTCTTGGTTCTGCCACTTTTTTCTTGTTATCCTGTCATTTAATTCTTCTCCTCCAGGCAAGTGTCATATCCTTGGTAGAATCCCAAGTGGTGCAGGCAGTGAGTTGAACAAGCCAGGTCTGGACAATGGTTATGCTTTCTACTGTAATTAATGTACAAATAACTTATTCCCCATTTATCCCTCTCCTCTGTCTCAAAGGAGAACAGACTCCCAACATCACAGGATTCAATTAACATATTCCCACAACACTGAACTTCATCAGGATGGATTAAGCAAAAAAAAAAAAAAAAAAAACCACAAGACCTTTTTTTCCAACCTAACCCTACATGGGAACATATGTAACCTGTCCAAAGGAATATTGTTACTGGAATTCCCAATAGCAGCCCCACCACAGACAAGAGTGATAGATAAAACCTTCATGCTAGGGGCTAGTTGATCCAAAGAGTTTGTTGTAGATTAATTTCCTTAAAAAAATGGGCCTAATCAAATCACTGCAACTGTCACTTGGGACCCCTTCACTTTCATGAATGAAATTCAATCACCTTCAACAACAACAACAAAAAAACCCAAACAAAACCAACCAAACAAAACAACACAAAATTAAAAATTTTGTGTTGAATATTGTTGAGATTCCTCAGTAAGGTGACATTGAACTTGGAGATTTTCACAAAGTAATTCATTCTTTAAATAGTACCTGTTAAACTTTTCCTGGCTCACAAATCCTCCAGATTTGGCTTCAGATTAAGCCCTAATTTAGGTTATATATAGCTACCATTACATCTCAGCCAACTACACCCCTCAGGCAGAAGGGCTAGCTCTCTTGCTCTTGGAATTCTGTCCTTCTGGAAAGAGCAGCCAGAAAGATCCAGCTAATGATCCAATAAGGTTCTTGCCCCATCCATCAATAACTGCTCAAGTTGTTAAGATGCTCCTAAAAACTACCACAATCAGATGAGAAAGGACATCTCACACACAGCTTTTCTGTACTCTATTAACAACTGTGTCAATACGACTAAAATAAAAAAAAAAAAACCTTAAAAATAATCCCATATAAGACTCAGCAATGTCCTGGGATGATGATAATCCTGCTCAGACCAAGAGCTCACCTCCTTACAAGCAAGAATCTTCAAATGCTGGCTTAGACTGGACCACAATGTCTGGAAGACAGACATTAGGGAAATACTTTAAATTTTTTATAATGCTGTAGCATAGCTAGGAATGAGGTGATCCTTCTGTTTCCTAGCCCTGACTCTCAATGTCTTGTTTTTCTTTTGAATACTGATTAGTGCTGAGCAACATTTTGAGATGCTGGGGTGGCATGAGGCAAGAACTGTCTTTAAAAAGAAAAGAAAAACAGGTAGATTGCATCAAATTTCTCTTACAAAATGATTCAACAACTTTTATGAGGGATACCCTCACCTCTCATCCTAGCAGTAATGTTTTATGCCAAAAATTAAGCAGCTTTGATGCTTCTGATGCTAGGAGATGCTGTATGTAGAAACATACTTTATTGTTTCAGGTGACTGGTTTAAAAATGGAGGGAAAAGTACAATTACTTCTTTGTAAGCTAAGCAAATGACATCATTCAAGCCTAAGCAGCATTTTAGTGCTGGTTAAACACACTCAAAAAGTGCAGTTACACACATTGGTCCACTAGTGGTATTTAATTTCTTTTGCTGAGCGTTTTTGGAGGCTTTGAAGGTCATCCAGAAGTACAAGGTTGCCTCAACCTGTACCTTGTGACCCTGGCTATGAAGTGGTGCTGTGTCCCTCCCTTGCCACACAATCCTGGCATAGGACACTTGGAAATGAACCAAAACAAGAGTTTCATTATTTGCTCCCCATGTAGGCTAGGGCTGCAATCACTGCCAAGCTAGGTTAGTCATCATCACCTTGAATGGTATCAGCCCAATAACAATATTGGTGCCTGTTGCTCAGTCAGGCTGTTAAAGTGTCTGTGTACAACTCACAACTCACCACTGGCCAGCTCCAGACTGCTCACAGCATCATGGGCCATCCATGGGCCACTGACCCTCTGCCTTAAATTAAAGGCTCTCCAAGTCTGGAATTACCTCTCCTTCCCTGTCCAGGCATGCCAAGTGCAAGCTCTGGTAGAGCAGCCAACACTACTAGAACAGCAGCAAATACATTAAGCCACCTTAGCCTTTCAACCAGGCTTCAGCCAGACTCCCTTTCCTCAGGTATGTGCCCTGGAAAAACCATCCTATGCATTAGTAAGCCACAGTGTTTCTAATTAAAAGCTCTGATGAAAAAGGTGCACACAGATATCCTCAGGTTTGCAGTGATCTAGAGGTGGAAAATGTTGGGGCACTCCTCAGTGTAAGTTTCTGATGAACAGGACCTTTAACAGTAACACACAACATTCTCCAAGTCCAAATTGATGAGGTATGGACTGGATAAGTAGACAACAAGGTTGGTGGAAAATTGGATGGACCAGCAAGTGCAAAGGGTGATCATTAGCAGCAAAATTCCAACCTGTGGTTGGCTACTCCAGGGTTGGCATGAATGGTTTTTAATATCTCAGTATGTTAAAGACTGGCATGATGGGACAGAACACACTCCCACCAATTTCACAGATGATACCAAGCTGGGGGAGCCACCAACACACTGGAAGGCAGAGCTGCTGCTCAGATGGATCCCAACAAACTGGAGAAGTGGGAAGGCAGGAGCCTCATGAAGTTCAAAGGCAAAGACAATCCACACAGCAGGACAGGCTGGGGCCAGAAATCAGCTTTGCAGAACAGGACCTTGTGTACAAGTTGAGTAGGAGCCAACCAGGAGCAAAGGTCACCTATCCACAGAGCAGTATGAGCAGAAACCCACCAGCAGGTGCAGGGATATGACTGTAGAAGATAGAGTAGAAATTCAGACACCAAGAACAAGAAAAGAGGACCTGGTACTCCATCATGACTGTCTCATTATCTTTTCATGAGAATGTTCCCCTGGAAACCCCAGGGACAGCAAACAAATTTCTGATTCATAGCAATCCAGACCTATGTAAATCTGAAGTGAAATATTGATGATTTTTGGGATCCCTGGAGCTAGTGATGGGAATATCATAACAGCACAGAGCGCCACAGTGAAACAGACACACATTGGTAAAGGCATTCTCCACATGCCAACTCACACAAAGCAGAAAAAGAGCAGCAGCATGTTATTATCACCACAATAACAAAAACAATATTACATTTTTTTTAACTTACAAAACAAAAGCAACTCAACATGAGCACTATGGACTGCTGCAGGTATCTGCCCCTTTCCCACTTCAATTTAGAGCTGTACTTTCTGTTCATAATTCAAGCGACACTTTTTGCCTTGGGGCAGATTACAAGACATTTCTTCAGCCTTAAGTAGAGGCCAGACTCTTCCTGGCTTGGGGCATTTATACACCCTTGAGTGAGAGCAGTGCACAGGTTACATAGAAACCTGTCCATAGTGAACTATTTCCATCTCCTGTGCACGTCCCCATTTTTTTAACTTGCTTACCTGCTTAAATGTACTCCCAACGACAGTGCTGCTGAACCAACAACATTACTACAAACTAAATTAAATAATTAAATTTTTTTTTAAAAAAGCAAAATAGTTTTTGTCGGATGATGAGTTCTAGTCCCACCTCCAGACAAGTCTGCCTCAGTTTTCTCTCCAGTAAAATTTCCAACTTTACTGTGTAGTCTAAAATCCAACAAACAATCAAAAACAGGGCAGTGGGGAAAAGTGCAAAATACTTTGAGAGTCTTATATAATTGCAGGACTCCAGGAAATGGAAATTTTAAGGGAAAAAAGTAAACCACACTTTTGCAAATCACATGAGACCCATCATAAAATTGTCAGGGTTGGCAGCACTGTAAAATCTATGATATTGTGGGCTGGATTTATGTACAAGAATCCTGAGGCTTTGGGATATTTTTTTTCCTTGAGGCACAACAGCAGTTTTTGGGAAGCTGGCTTTGCCCTGGCAGTGCAGATGGAGCAACACTGAGAAGCAGAGGGATGACTTTGCTCCTCTCATGCATTCCTGTCTCTAGGAAAAACCTTCCAGTTCAGATTTGGGGGTTGCTGATCACAGCAGGTACCATGGCAGGGGAAAGCCATCTTCCAAACCCACCCAGCGTGGTAGCTGTTGAAACAAGAAATGTAGAGGTGAGCTGATAGGGGCAGACAAAGAACTCTCTGAGCCTCTCAGGGCATCCACAACAGCATCCCCAGGTACCAGCCACAGGAACTGCAGGGAGTATTTTAGCCCAGGAAGGCAGCTGAGAAAACAGCACTGTGACCACAGCCTGGGAATTCGTGTTCACTCTTTAAAGATGTTTTTAGCCAAGGTTGGGTTTCTTCCCTGTCTGCTCAAACGAATTGCACAGCCTGCACTTATTTATTATGATTCATTTAGAAAGCCCTGTTTTTCTTCTGCCTGGTGACATTTCATGGCTACTTTCCATGCTGCCAAAGCAGCAAGTTTGTCCCAAGGCTCCTTGTCAAAAGACACAGGATTGAGGCAAGGAAGTTCCCTGCCCACGAGGAGGAGGATGGGCCACCATTGCCTTCTCCAGCCACCTCACCAGCTCTCCTCCTCCCCTGGAACTTCCTTAGAATCCAGCTCCCTCCTCACCTGGGACACGTTTCATGCCCCAGCAAGTCCAGCTCTCCCGGACTTTTCCTTCATCCCTGTCCTTAGCACTGTGGCAGAAGCACCCCAGTTCCAGCCCACCCCAGATACCCTCAGTGGGGCTTATGGGAAACCACCAGGCAATGCTGAGGATTGCTTTATGGCTCCTGGGACTTGTAGGCAAGAAGAGAAAGACGGTTGGTGACTGTGCTGGGTCCTTTGTACCACACTGGGATGGTCTTCCTCAGGTTTCAAGGCCTCTTATTATAGAATCACAGAATGGCCTGAGTTGGAAGGGACCTTAAGGATCATCTAGTTTTAACACCCCCTTCTGTGGGTAAGGACACATTCCACTAGACCAGGTTGACCAGAACTCCATCCAGCCTGGTCTTGAACAATTCCAGGGGTAGGGTGCCCACAACTTCTCTCTGTGACCTGTGCCAGGGCCTCACAATCCTCACAGTAATGAATTACCAGTTTAGTTTTGAATAGGGTGAATTTGCAACTTCTTGTGTCCAGTTCTTCCAATTACAGTAACTCCTGTGCAATTTTTCCCTAATTTTGCTGTTTGTTGCTTTATTATTATTGCCATCATTATCATACTTGGGCAAGGAATAAGTCCATAAGAAAAAAAATTAAAGAAATCCCATCAGGCACTTTGGAACATAAAATTACAATAAAAGGGAGAGAACAAGCCTCCTCCTTGACATCCCCTGGTATTGCTTTGTTGGAAAGGTGGGAAAAATTACAAGCTCTTTCTGAAGGCTCAACATGGACCAGGCACATTCACATCCAGGCTGAGAGTCACCCTGGATTGTTGAACAAGTCACCTTTTCCTTTCATGTCCTATTTGATTTCTCACATTCCTTCCCATTCAAATGGAAGGGCAGCCTAGGCTTATATGGCACAACTGGACTTCAGCAAGCCTAAAGCCCAGAAATGCCATATTAAAGCAGTAACAAACTCTTTAAGAAGATGAGGAAAACGCTTTGCCTTCATCCTAGATTTTTCTAGTGTAACAGGTCCATCCTCCTGCCACTGATGGCCTCCTTGCTCCTCATGCCAATGTGGCTCCACAAAGTTGTATCCTCAGGGATGGCTTTCCAGCAGCCAAAAACCATTGTGTCATCACAGACTCCAACAAAGAGTCTCAGCATATCCCAAAAAACAAACATGAGGAGCTCATAAAAATCAGTCACGTTGAAAGCTTGAGACTTTTCTTCCAAAGCTTAAGAACTAATTTACCATGTGAGTTTAGTTTTCTTAATTCACTTTGAGATTCATGGCACACATTTCTGGTAAGACCTCTGGTAACCACTGGTCCAACCAAATTACCATATAGTGATTACATGATTACATGATTAGCAGTGGAATAACGAAGCCTGAAAAGTACAATGTAACTGACAGCTAAATACCATGTAGTTTTTTTATTCCTGAACTCAAAATACAATTTACTCAGCCATTAATCTTGGACAACTGCATGTTCTGGAGGCACCACATGTGATTTACTAAGCAGTGCAATGTTTGGGTAATTCCCTGGGGGTGGCTGTGCAAAGACAAACAACTTTGTCTGGAACTTGAGGTCCCAGCCATGCTCACAGAAGGGTTACATGGTGCCTTCATCTCCTTCTGCCTGAAAATGTGGCCAATACCCAGAGTGAGTTCCTGGGGTAGCACAGCATCACATTCTGGCTTCATCTAATCCAACGTTTATGGAACCCAGCTGTTGCAACTAGAAGACAGTAAAAGCAGAGACATCTGAGGGAAGAAATCTGCATTGTAGCCATCCCTGGGATGCCTTCAGAAGATCCCATGCCCCAGGTCCCATCTGCCATAGAACAGCAAGGTGGGAGCATCACCTGTGAGGGGGCTCTGTTAATTCTGCTCACTTTCTGTGCCTTTCCAAGGTGTCCCTGGATCTCTGGTGCAAAGGAGGCCACCAAGGGTGTTGGCCACATGCAGAGGAGCTACTGCCAGTGAGACAGTCTGGGGGCACCTCCTTGGTTCCATCCCAGGAGGTGGCCGTGCTCTTCATGAGACGGCCATGGCTCACCAGTCACACAGAGGAGATCTTTCTGTTGGGCTTCTTCATTGCAACCTCTTTATTTCTCTGGGGCTGTTTTTCCCACCTTTTTTGCAATCCCCAAAGCATCCTCTTCTCCTTTTCTGTGTTTGGGACACAGCCCCACACCTCATCTGGGCCAAACATCTCCCACCAGCCTCACCTGCATGGGAACAGGGGACAGCTCCACTTCCACCAGAGCCTCCCAATGCCACCCCAGCACCCACCTGGGATATTCCCAAGGTCACTTTTACATCTGCTCTAATGGGAAAGTGTCCCCAGGAGAGCACAACCCTTGGAGACACGTTGTGTGGAAGGACTTGTGAGACCCAGGCAGACAAGCCAACTGCTCCACACACAACAACCTCAAGCTCAGTCCATCACCACCTTCCCCACTGGGATGTTGTACCTCCTGTACTACGCCAGAAATTAATAAAAATCAAATTTATGGGTATCACGTAGGAAAAAAAAACAGGAAAAAACAACCCAAAACAAACAAACAAACAAAAAAACCCATAAAAATGTGTGGGCAGGTCCCTTGCTGTTGAGAGTGTGTGACATTTATTAGACATAAATTGGCACACAAAAATGGAAAATCATATCCAGGTAGAGATTATTTTTTCTGCTTAGCTACATGGCTTTGGCTACCTGTCTATATGTGTTGTGGTTTTATTTTATGGAAAACTTTTCCCCCTTTTGCTTGTGGGCGGGGGATGCGAGCCCAGCTCCCCGTTTTCTCCCACTGTCATCGGCTGCCCCCTCCCCCACACTGCTGGGGAGTGATCCCCG
>WEIV01019885.1:9738-81047 GCA_013390005.1 Calyptomena viridis
CCAGCTGACCTTGGCTGGCTTGGAGCTAAGAAAATTCCAGCAGCTTCTTAAAGAAGCCTCTCTCATAGCCCTCCCAGCTAATAAAAAACTCTGGCTACTTAAAACCACAACAAGATCTTCTTTAGATGTTTTTGTAGTAATATCTTCTGAACTTGCTAACTAAAATAAGTTTTTTACTCATACAGAAATTTAGCGTCAACTTATTTATGAAAACAGTAATTGAAGAGAGGATTTAACAACAGTTCAGGTGTCCTAGATTTGGAATCTCGGAGATAGATACTGACTGTTGGACTTGCAGTGATGGAAATGATGACAGAAAAGGAAAGCTTACAGTCAACTGTCAGGGATAGCAGCTGGCCTGCTAGCAACCTAGAAGACATTCTTGACCTTGACAGCATTCCTGAGTACCCCTGAGAAGCTATTCTTATCCACCCAGGAGACAAGGATGGTGCAGCTGGAAAGTCCCGAAGTATGTTTGATAAGCATGGTAAAGGACTGACCACTGTGAGGATCGAGTGTTGGACAGTACAGAGGGTGGTGATGGTGCTAACCAATGTTAATTGTGAAAAACAACCTAGAAGCAATTGTATTGAAGTATACTAGCCTTCTGATCTGTATATTCACTTATGCTTTTTACACAATAAATAAGTTCTTCACTTTCCTCAAGAGAAGTAACTTTGTGTCGCTTAGTTCGCATCAATAGCGATAGTCAACTGCAAAATTCCAAACCAAGATTGCAAGAAATTACACAGAACAGTAAAGAGGAAAAAAACTCCAGAAAAAAATATTTTCTTTACTTGTATAAAGTGCAAATTAGAGGAAACAAATTTGTGAGACTTTAGCAATATAAGATCTTATTATTTATTTTGAAACAGTTACTCTACTAATGGAGTTGATCTTTAAGGATTTATTTCTCCTCCTATTTAAAAAATTAGTGTGGAGTATGATTTAAGGCACTTGGGTCAAAATATGGAGCTTGAAGAAGGAGAATTGATAGCTTTCCTTCATATCAGAATTACTCTTACTAGGTCAGAAAGCCAAGTATACATTATTTATCAATTTATTAACAGTGCAATAATGCAAAAATGCAATAATAAATTATGCTTCCAAAGTCATATTAATAGGTCTGTCAATTGCCATTGCATTCTTAGGAGGTAATTTGATCTACAAAAAGCAATATTGCACACTAATACAATTAAAATACAAGTTCTTCTGTTAATACAGGAAAAAGAACACTAAACTGCTGAACACTCAGCATAGACCTTCCATCTTGCTTTCTCAAGTGAAACTATACTCTTAGGCTCTGACTAACTGTTATTATTTTCCAAGTTATAACAAGTGTTATTCTTTTCTGACATATATCATTCTGTCTTCAATTTAGTTTTGTTTATTTTCTTTTTTTTTTGAGTATTTTAAATAGATAAATACACAAGAGTTTGAGGAGGCTCATGCTACTTTTACTGGTCATCAGCATCCCTATGTGATTTTTCAATTCTGCTTTTAAAAGTATTTGGCAGACTTGTATTTCTCAAGGCTTTGTGTCTCTTTGGTAAGGAAATTCACAAACTGGTGAATTCTCTTGTGTACACCATTATGAAATAGAGTAGGGAAGAAACTAGAATTATTATCCTAAAGGACTTTTCACTTCTTAATACTGTTTTAGAATACATCAGCTGCTATCATCAGAACAAAATGTCAGTGCAGAGAGAGTGACATATTGGGAGAGAGACAAAAACCACTTGTAAAATGCCAAAGTTTTCTCTCAAAGGAATTACAGGAAATATATAGAGATGAGTCTTTTTGTCCACCCCTGCACTGCCTCTGTAATATCTGCATTTGGACATACTCCTTTACATTGTCACAAAAGCTGAAAAGTAGCAGCAGCAAGGACAAACATTTCTCCCAAAGACCCTTACTTCAGCTGTAGAGCTGTTTCATTTCTGATCTTGGCAGTCAAGCTACTACAACCACACAATAATTGAGAAAGCTTTGTAAGACACATTCTACACAGCTTCTTCATCTCTGTAATTTCAGGTATTACTACTTAGCTCATCTCTTTCCAGAGATTCTACAAATATAAGTGTTTCATAGTTGTCAAAAGATCATATCTTATTGTCATAAGAACTTTGAAAGCCATTTAACCTCCGCATAAGTTGTGTCCTTCATCTCCAATATAAGCTTAGTTTTTTGACAATTAATGTTGAGCTTGAAGAGCAATTAAACATCTGAATCTGGCCAGCAAGCAAACACTACCAAAATCCTTGGGGAAACTCTGATGTACTCATTTGTGCTAAAAGGTTACTGAGTGCCAAAACATCCTTTCGGAGGATGCTGCACTATATTCCAGTAACCTTACTGAGGCCAAACCTACAGGGCTTGATCAATTTTCAGGATAGAAAGGGTGAGCGTAGATCTCCATGTAAAAGGCTGTGGGGACAGACTGGATCCTACCACTTCATGACACCTGAATTTAAATGCAAACCATGAAAAAGAAAGAAACATGCAAAATAGTAATAGTCACAAACACTGCAGTATTCTATTGTTTGATTTTCAGCTGCATTGATCCCCGGTAGGTTGCTAAACTTTCAGTAATGAGATGTAAGAAGAAATCTTCAGAGAAAAGATATCTGTAGTATATACAAATCCTCTTGATAGAAAACACTATCACCCACTTACATTAAAAAGAAAAATACAAAGCCCTTCTCTTTTATTGCTAGCAATCAATGTACTTTACTAAACTAAATAAATTACCGTATTTGTTACACCTCTAGATTTTCATATTTCTAAAATACATGAGATGAGCTGTAGAATTTTTGTATTGGTTAGGAGAAAGCAGTAATCTTAGCCAAAGTGCAGTTATCCTGTATTGATGGAGAGTTGGAATTCCCCAGCCCTTAGTTATATATTTACCATATTCCATTTGCAGTATATAATAATAGTCTCATTGCAATCCATTGATAAACTTTTGCCAGACTTGCTTGCAGCCACAAATTATGTTTTGTTCTAAGTATTCAGATAATTTACATTCTGCTATGATGTTACACTCAAGTTGCCTCTTCTCATTAAAAAACAATCCTATGAGAACAACTTCCTGTTTCTACATAAAAACATTGTAACATAACACACATAATGGAGAGTAAAATTTACAGCTTCTGCAGTCATTTTAGCATGATATTTGACATCAATGTTTCATAGTAAAAATACAGTTATGATCACCTCAAGTTAAAAATGTTCATCAAAACAATTTAATTTTTAAATTTTAAAATAATAATAAACAGTTATATCTGCCTCCAGTTCATGTGTATTTCATAAGACCTGCAGAAGCAATAAGAGATTAAAAATATCCATTCAAAATGCTTTTCATAGCCAGCTTGCATTGTAGCAGTTTCTGCTCAAGACCCATATAACGCAGAATAGGCCTTCAAATATGAAAAAAAGAGAAAAAATTTCTTTAAAAAGAGAAATGTAAATAATATATTAGTTAACATTATATCTTATTTTTTCCTTTCCATACTCCCTCCTGCTTCTGAAACCTTTCCCAGTCTTCCCCATCAAATTTGTATCTGCTTACTGGACATATGAACTCCAGATAAATCTTGCAATATAAAACTTGAACATACTGTCTATGTGTTTGCTTTGCACATTAAACTCGGACTGTTCCATTTATCTACGTTTTCAGAAGTTTGAATTAAAATATATCTTATATTTCTTTTCCATGAAGAAATTAAATATCTTACTGGTTTAAAAAAATAGTTTTATGACCCTAAATAGTTTTAAATCTTTCAAATACCCACAGTTCCTTTTCTGCTTGGTTCCTTCACTTCTTCTCCCTTCAAAAATAGTGAGAATAAAGAGAAACAATGCAGTTTTTCAGGGCATTAGTATTTTTCATCTGTTCTATAAGTTGTTTGGACTCCTTCCGGTATTGCAGTACAAGTAAAGTAAACCATTAAAGGCATAAACATTTTCTATTTCACTCCAGTTTCACTGTCTGAAAGATCTGAAAAGATCAATCTCATGTCTTCTCCCACTAGACAATAAAGCCTCTTCTTTTAGTGCAAAAAATAAAGTCCTTTCTCAGAACCTAGGAAAAAGAATATATATTCTAGGGACAATATCTATTCCCATGCTAGCACAGCACTGTCCTAGGATATTCTTATCCTGTACAAACATATGAACGTGAATCTGTCTGAGACAGAAACAATTTTTACCTACTTAACTGTAACTACCGCTGGTTGCAAATGGGATTTGCTGAAAGATGACAAATTATTAGCAATTATTCTACGTCAAACAGTCTTAGGAATGCTAACACACACTACCCCCAAAAAAAAGTCTCAATAATTTATAATGAGCAATTTCATTAACTATCTTGCTTGCTTCTTGCTGTCTTAGATTTGTCAAGGAGCAGATTGCCATTTTCACACATCTGTTTCTTATTCAGAATAATTTTTCTTAATTAATCTTTCGGTCAGTTGTTGTTTGTTGAAAATTCATCATAAATATCCACTGTTTTTCTAGAATTCAAATTAACTCGGCTTGGTTTTTTTTGTGGAAAAAGCATCTGCTTTCCTTTTTGGATAGCAATTTTAGAATCATGGGGTTTGCACCAATATAAATGTTCTCTATTTAACACCAGTTTTAATGGTACTTATATTGGACATACTTCTATAAAGAATACAGTAATTGCATAGAAATAGATGCCTGAATAATTAGACTTAGTGATGAAAAATGAGCAAAAATTGTCAGTGAAAGTTGCTTTGATCAGAATTACATCTCAAAGAAGGGCTGGCCACCTTTTAATGATTTTGATCATTACAGTTTCTGCCCTTTTAAACATTGCTTGCAATGGACAGGTAAGTGTTCAGAGGCAGCCTATGTTGCAATACATGACTGCAACATCCTCAGAGTGAGACCCTGAAATTATGTATAAGTAACTTAATTAAATTGTCAAGAATATGACTGTAGGCATTGTGAGATCTATATAAACATATAGGTATGATAAACACATAACCTGGAAAACTGGCTTGGTTCAATTAAAAGTCTTAGAAATCATGTAAGTATAAAACAAGCCACTTGCATTTTTGTCAGCAGTAATCTTACACTGAGCTTACTAAATATTCTACCTTTGTATATGCATTTGACATAGGATTACCTCACTGTTTTTAAATAGGGGAATACATTTTCCCAAAATACAATCCCCAAAGAATTAAATTTATTCCATAACGCAAAAAAATGAATGAATGCTTCTGCTCTTATTTGTAAGTCATGACATTTTAAAAGTGATCTTTCTCTTCCAGTTTGTCCTTCCCTTTCTTCTTACAGGAGTGTTCAGTGTCCTGTCATCTACGAGAACAAGATAACTAGGTAAAGCATTATGGTCTTGAAACCTGTGGGAACTAAACATGTCCTTTTAAGTCTAGAAAATCAATTTATAAACTTGCAGAACTGAATGAAAGCATGAGATTTAGTGGATTTAACTAGCAGGAAAAAAAGCATTCACTTATAATATATTCTTGATTTAAGAGATATTATCGGTGTTAACTTTGTAACAATGATTACAATGAGCTTTAGAATAACACTGCAAACAACTTTCCAACAGACTTAAGTAGGAAAACAATCTTTTTTATTTTATTTCTGTGAGTGATCATGAATGCAATAGTGTTGCGTTGCATGTTCTGAGTTTATTTCTATATTATATAGTTCTATAATATATGGTTCTGTTACCCTGTCCCTAAACCACTCCTACCCCTCTCTCCCACTGGATATTCCCTTACTCCTCCCATATTACACCCCCTTTATAAGTCGGTGCACAGGAAGTGTCTTTGCTCTTTCTCGGTTGCTTCCCTTTGGGATTAAAACCCCCTGGGAGCACGCTGCTCCCAGGGTGCCAATAAACCTGAAATTCTCCCAGCTGGAAAGAGTTGCCTGCAATCCTTTGTCCTGCATTAGCTGGCCAAACCTCGAGGAGTTAGCAGGGGTTGATGCAGCCCGTGCCAGCCCTCAGGCACCTCCAGGCTGGTCCTCCTGTGATAGGGAGCCTTTTCGGCCAGAGGTGCCCCACTCCTACCGTGTGCCCGTCAGCAGTCGCCAGAGCTGGCCTTGGCTGAAGAAGGGGTTGGCGATTGACTGAGGGGCCACCATACAATAGATATTAAGTTTTACTTCTGTGCTGTGATGGTTTCTTACACAGCAGAAGAGAGGCCAAGAATGTATGTCATGTAGATTTAATCCTTGAATTATATCCAACAGAAAAAGGGACAACAGAGAAAAATACCATGTATTTGTTCTGTAAAATAATAGTCCTTAAAATTTAATGTAACATAAATCACTAAGAATGCTTCTGCAATGCAAAAGTACCATATACCACTAGCTCTTCTCCAAAAAAAGCAGAGGCATATTTAGATTACAATGTAGAACTAAATTATTTGGGATGTAGCATCCAACTGGAAGATAAAATAGAGACTGAAGTTTCAGAAAGCAACATTTCACCTACAGATTCTGTCAAAGCCCTCCCTGGTTCAGCATCTAAGGTGCAGTAAGGGCTACGTTAAATGATTCCTGGTACTGTAAGTTTCAGGCTGATCTCAATGTGGACTCTGACTGCCAGAGAATTGAATGTGGTAGAGAGAAAAAAAAAGGAAATAACCACTAAAACACAGCTATACAATCACAGTTCTAAGACAACAGGCCCAATTAAGACTGCTGCCAAAATACTCCTCAGGAGGATAATTTGGATAATTTCCCAGAACCATTGCTGCCCTGTTAGCAAGATCAGTTCAATTTTCCTTTACAATCCAAAAAGGGCACATCCACATACAGTATACATCTGTATCATGAGTGCAATTCCCATCAATGAAAAAATTAAGTGGACTGACTTATGCAAAAATGGAGAAATAACAACTTTTATGGACAGGCTTCTCTTTACTTCTGGTTTGCCTAGTCTAGGACTGACAAACTCTTCAGAACTACCATGATCAAAACCCACATTTAAATGACCTCTTTTCCTTCTCTGAAAGAGAACATTCTCGTTCTCTTCAAATCCTATCTGCTAGCACTAGCATTACTGAGCAGGCTAATACATAAAGAAATAGAAGAAACAAACAAAAACCCACCTCAAATATCCAAAAGAACACATAATTCATTTTATCCTCACCAATACATCATGTCTAAATATCACAAACATAAGAAATGTCTACCTAACCTGTGTAATTTAAGGTCCGTACTGACATTGTGTTAGCACTGTTAGCACTGTTATGTTCTTTACTTTCTTAAAAGAGCTGTACCATTTAATTAACTCCACCCTGGTTGGCCCTGACTTTCTTTAACTCTTCAGGGTAATAGTCTTTGATCTGCTTTCCTTCACAGTCTTCTATCTAGTTGAAAGTTCACACTTGTGAAGTCTGTGATTATATATGTCTTTGTAAATTCAAGAGGCATATCAGATACTGTGGTTGTGAAATATTTCTACATTTCAGAAATTAAACAATTTACAGCAAAAGTTTCTACTTCAGCATTAATTTCAGAACTGTGAAAATAGTGTTATTTAACAATGGGCTTAGTGACAAATTCAAAAAACTTATCCAACTGAGTTTGGCATTGTTTGAATTATTTTCCTTCAATAAAAAACACTTGGAAAGAGTCTGGAAAATTCTCCCCCAATTAGACTTTTATACATAAGGCTTAGGGAAATTTGGCCACAATTTACATCATTATAAGGATTTAATAGAGTCATAGAATCATAGAACATGCTGAGTTGGAAGGGCTCCATCAGATCATCCAGTCCAACTCCTGGCTCTGCACAGGACACTCTTAAGAGTCACACCATGTGCCTGAGAGCATTTTCCAAACAGTTCTTGAACTCGCACAGGCTTAATGCTATGACCACTTCCCTGGGGAGCCTATTCCAGTGCTCAACCATGCCCTGAGTGAAAAACCTTTCCCTCATATCCAACCTAAACATCCCCTGACTCATCTTCATGCTGTTTCCTCAAGTCCTGTCACCTGTTACAAGAATGAAGAGATCACTTGCTCCTCCGCTTCCCCTTGTGGGGATGTTGAAGACCACAATGAGGCCTCCCCTCAGTCTTTCCTTCTCTAGGCTGGATATTATATATGGAGAACTATTTCATGCCTACCAAGTCAACTCATTGTGGATAGGACAGAAGAAAATGTTGCTTCTTTTAAAATGTGTTTGCACTTGTTTCTCTAGACATCATGCTCTGAGACTTAAAGCACTATTTTTTGCTTGTTTGCTTGTTGTCTGCAACCTCCTGAAAGCCTCAGAAAGCAAACCATATCCTTGTGATTGCAGAAGAAATGTGGAATTTTTTTCACTTCTCAAGTCTGTGCAAAATCTCAGCCTGTCCCACTGTCTTTCTGGTATCAAGGGCATACAGGGCAGACTGCAGCCTACACTTTTCTTATAGCATCAAATCTGCCCTCCTTAAAGCCAGGTAAGTGTGTGAAGAACATCGTGACAAGCTCTGTTTATACCTGTTTTCTGTACAGGAAATCTTATATATGGACAAAATCTGTTTACATCACTCCTTTAGTTGAAATTTCCATCTTAATACAATTCATTCTCTTAGCTCCAAAGGTCTAATTGCAGGTCTGTGATCCAGACAGGAACCCACCCCTTTCTGACTGAAGCTGATGCCTGGCATAAGTGACCAGATAAACTCCAGAGGTCCCTTTCACTCTCAACCATTCAGTGATTCTGTGATAAGGACTAAATTTTGCAGGGCTAGTTAAGAATATTCTGAATTATAATTTTAAAGCACCACCACACTGAGAAATAGGATATTGTGCATTATATCAGGGTATTTAGCAAACAAAATGTATTATCATCCCCCTGATGTCTGTCACAACCTTGCTGATACAAAAGTGCTTTTGCCATTTTAGGGTATGTTATGCAGGGTAGGTAGTGTTGCTATGACAGATGAAAAGGTTCTCCTGTCAACCTACTCTGTGTCTCTAGCAGGAGCTATGCCAGCGTGGTTGTGCTAGCATTGGCTTTGTAATGTAGATGTGTTCTGAAATATCAATGGAGCATGATGCCTGGAAACAGAAAACCTCTGGAAGCTGGTACTGTTGCTAGCAGAAAAGTGATGTTTTGTATTGTAAATAAAATGAATCCTTTCTCAGAAAATGTGGAGCTATGAAAATGTGGCTGCAGGATATGCTGATGCAGCCCTTTGAGAAATTCAGGGCATTGTATAATTCCATGCAGATACCATGCCTTGCTGCAGGACAAGCTCATTTTAGAGGGCATGTATGGAGGTATATAGACATTTAGGTGTCTAGTGTTCTGAACTCCAAAAGGCCTTCTTCCAAAGTCCTCAAGAAGACTGTAGGTTTTTTTGTTATTTTCAAATGTAATTTGACATTTCCATCTACTTTACATCTCCAGATCTCTTTAGAAACTGGAATGTCAAAATATATTTTCAAGTTGTGAAGAGAAAAAACAGCAGAATGAGGAAGGAACTGCAGTTAATTGTATTACACCATAAGCATGGGGAAACTATGCCTGAAATGCTGTTCACTAGAAGGCTCAAAAGCAGATTAGTGAATCCTCTAAGAATTGTTGAAAATTGTTGAAAATACTGATAAAAATCAAACAGAAACTGTGTGCCAAAGCAAATGACATAAAAGCTTTACAACTGCAACATGAAACATATATTATGGAAAAAGATACTTGAAATTATTGTGAAGTTGAATACTCAGTCCTATGAGAAAAAGTCCTGAAGCTGGTCAGATGTGTAGGTAGCATTGCAAAGTCTTTGATTCTTTTATAAAAGAGGGAATCTGGAATTTAACCTGAAGCTTAAATTACATGAGATAAACATCAAAATTTCTGAGACAAGATGGGAGTTGCAAAGAAGGCATTCAGCTACCAAGGTCTCTTCTATATTTAGTAACAGGCTCTCATTATCCTTAGTTTTCCTTTTGTTATTGACATATTCGAAGAAGCCCTTCTTGTTGTCCTTTACCAGTTCTTTGGCAAGATGGGTGTTGGCCTTCCTCATCTCTTTTCTACTTCCTCTGATAACCTCTCTACATTCTTTCCAAGGGGCCTGACCCTGCTTCCACCTCCTGTGTATTTCCTGCTTACACTTGAATAGTGACAGGAGTTCCTTGTTCATTCATGCAGGTCTCTTGCTCATTTTGCCTGACTATTTGCTTATGGATTATCCTTGAGCCTGGGGGAAGTGATATTTGAATATTGATTAGCTCTCTTGGATCACTCTTCTCTGCAGGGCCCATTCCGACATGATTCTTCCCAGAAGATCTGTGAGGAGGCTAAAGTTAGCTCTCCTGAAGTCTGTGGTTGCAATCTTACTTGCTGCCCTGCTTCCTTCTCACTCAATACTGAATTTCATAATCTTGTGGTCACTACAGTCAAAGCTGCTCTCAACCTTCACATCTGCAACAAGTTTGTTAGTATAAGGTCAAGCAGAACATCTCCCTGTGACTGCACGCAGACCTCTAGTTCCTCCTGTTTGTTTCCCATACTGTATGCATTGGTAAACAGGGGCTTTATAGAGGTATTTGATTGTGTCAATATCCCAGTAAGGGTGAAAAGGGATGCCCCATAGTCCTGTCTTGTAGATAGGTATTTGACTGCTTGCACCTGCTGTAGGTATCTCCTCTGAAGCCTCCTTTTGCTACTTGAGTGGTCACTTTAGCTCTCCCTCAGCTTTCCTAGTTTAAAGCTTGCTTTACCAGGTTGGTCATTCTATTGGCAAAAACATGTGTGCTCTGTTTCATGAGGTGGATTCCATTTCTCCCAATCAGCTGTCAGTCTCAGCAAACAGGGTCCCATGGTTACAGAAATCAACCCCCTGTTGCCAACACCAGCAACATACCTAGCCATTTACTTTGTAATTCCATTGAACTCTTCTCTCATCATTTACCCTAACTGGAAGTATTGAGAAGAAAACTACCTGAATACCCAGACCCTTCAAATACCCAGAGCTCCAAAATCAGTTTGATTGTTTCTAGTTTACCTTTGTATCATTACCGCTCATGTGAAAGACCAGCAGAGGTCAGATGTGTTGACTTGCCTTGGCAGTCTTCCCATGACTGAATGCAAGCCCCTGGCAGACTGCAAACTTCTCTGGACAACTGGTGACATTTGCTGATGGGTGCCTCTGTCCCTTGTAGTAGGGAGTCACTCACTACAATGGCTTGCTGCTTCTTCCAGTTGATCCTGGGTGGCCCAGGGTCTGGTGACTCAGTTACTTCACTTGAAGCCTTAACCAGCTCATCCTAGGCTTGGAGGGCACTAAACCTGTTCGCTAATGTCAAATCTTCAGGAGGAACAGGAGTATTCCTTCTTGTATGGAGAGTGACCAGTTTCCAGTCTTTCTCTTTTACTGCCATATGACTTCTTGTGAGATGAGGTGCGGAGGCTACCTGCATCTCCTATGCAGAGGAGACTTCTGTGTCTGTAAGGTCTCTGTGAATATCCTGTCTATTTCTTTCTCATACTCACAAATATTATGCAACCCACTTATTTCCTTGCATAACTTCTTGACCTGGTGACATAGCTCCTTGACACAGACATACTTTCTGCAGAGGAGATAACTCAGTCCCATCTTCCTGGAAAAGCATTAAGCACTCTTTGCACTCTTTACAACAGGAGCCTGCAGAGACACATCTACTGTCAAAAGGTCTGTTTGGGTGAAAGTCTCTGACATCATTAGTACAGCAATTTTAACACCTTCTGGGTAATGAACTCTATGGTGTATAATAGCCATAACATTGGAATCTCAGACTAAAACCGGAGAGAAGATGCCTCCTCTTTTCCCTCAGCATTAACTTCTGTTCCTGTCTGGTGCTCTCTGGTTCTGCTACTCTGTTGGCCCTCTGATGGAGAGGAGCCTTCCTTTGCCCTCCCTGTGTGTCCTTTCTTGGAAACTGCTGTGCAAACTGCCACGATTGTTCTAGTGCTCATTCCCCCACCCCCCAGAGTTTACCATAGCAGCTGCTGCATCGCCACTGTCACTGTTTACCTCACCAATTGACTGACTGAGGCTTTTGGTTTCAGCCTATTTAAATCTGCTACGGTTTCCACTTGCAATGCTTATTGGCAGATCAGTCCCACTTACAAGGGCTGCTGATTCCTAAAGGCTTCCTGGCAGGTTCTTAGTGGGTCTCTCAGCTGTTGCTCAGGCTTCCCTGGCTGTGGAACCCCCTGCAGCACTCCTTCCAGTACACAGCACTGCAGAACTTTCCATAGCCACCGATCTCTTTGTATCATATACACAANTGACCCTGCTTCCACCTCCTGTGTATTTCCTGCTTACACTTGAATAGTGACAGGAGTTCCTTGTTCATTCATGCAGGTCTCTTGCTCATTTTGCCTGACTATTTGCTTATGGATTATCCTTGAGCCTGGGGGAAGTGATATTTGAATATTGATTAGCTCTCTTGGATCACTCTTCTCTGCAGGGCCCATTCCGACATGATTCTTCCCAGAAGATCTGTGAGGAGGCTAAAGTTAGCTCTCCTGAAGTCTGTGGTTGCAATCTTACTTGCTGCCCTGCTTCCTTCTCACTCAATACTGAATTTCATAATCTTGTGGTCACTACAGTCAAAGCTGCTCTCAACCTTCACATCTGCAACAAGTTTGTTAGTATAAGGTCAAGCAGAACATCTCCCTGTGACTGCACGCAGACCTCTAGTTCCTCCTGTTTGTTTCCCATACTGTATGCATTGGTAAACAGGGGCTTTATAGAGGTATTTGATTGTGTCAATATCCCAGTAAGGGTGAAAAGGGATGCCCCATAGTCCTGTCTTGTAGATAGGTATTTGACTGCTTGCACCTGCTGTAGGTATCTCCTCTGAAGCCTCCTTTTGCTACTTGAGTGGTCACTTTAGCTCTCCCTCAGCTTTCCTAGTTTAAAGCTTGCTTTACCAGGTTGGTCATTCTATTGGCAAAAACATGTGTGCTCTGTTTCATGAGGTGGATTCCATTTCTCCCAATCAGCTGTCAGTCTCAGCAAACAGGGTCCCATGGTTACAGAAATCAACCCCCTGTTGCCAACACCAGCAACATACCTAGCCATTTACTTTGTAATTCCATTGAACTCTTCTCTCATCATTTACCCTAACTGGAAGTATTGAGAAGAAAACTACCTGAATACCCAGACCCTTCAAATACCCAGAGCTCCAAAATCAGTTTGATTGTTTCTAGTTTACCTTTGTATCATTACCGCTCATGTGAAAGACCAGCAGAGGTCAGATGTGTTGACTTGCCTTGGCAGTCTTCCCATGACTGAATGCAAGCCCCTGGCAGACTGCAAACTTCTCTGGACAACTGGTGACATTTGCTGATGGGTGCCTCTGTCCCTTGTAGTAGGGAGTCACTCACTACAATGGCTTGCTGCTTCTTCCAGTTGATCCTGGGTGGCCCAGGGTCTGGTGACTCAGTTACTTCACTTGAAGCCTTAACCAGCTCATCCTAGGCTTGGAGGGCACTAAACCTGTTCGCTAATGTCAAATCTTCAGGAGGAACAGGAGTATTCCTTCTTGTATGGAGAGTGACCAGTTTCCAGTCTTTCTCTTTTACTGCCATATGACTTCTTGTGAGATGAGGTGCGGAGGCTACCTGCATCTCCTATGCAGAGGAGACTTCTGTGTCTGTAAGGTCTCTGTGAATATCCTGTCTATTTCTTTCTCATACTCACAAATATTATGCAACCCACTTATTTCCTTGCATAACTTCTTGACCTGGTGACATAGCTCCTTGACACAGACATACTTTCTGCAGAGGAGATAACTCAGTCCCATCTTCCTGGAAAAGCATTAAGCACTCTTTGCACTCTTTACAACAGGAGCCTGCAGAGACACATCTACTGTCAAAAGGTCTGTTTGGGTGAAAGTCTCTGACATCATTAGTACAGCAATTTTAACACCTTCTGGGTAATGAACTCTATGGTGTATAATAGCCATAACATTGGAATCTCAGACTAAAACCGGAGAGAAGATGCCTCCTCTTTTCCCTCAGCATTAACTTCTGTTCCTGTCTGGTGCTCTCTGGTTCTGCTACTCTGTTGGCCCTCTGATGGAGAGGAGCCTTCCTTTGCCCTCCCTGTGTGTCCTTTCTTGGAAACTGCTGTGCAAACTGCCACGATTGTTCTAGTGCTCATTCCCCCACCCCCCAGAGTTTACCATAGCAGCTGCTGCATCGCCACTGTCACTGTTTACCTCGCCAATTGACTGATTGAGGCTTTTGGTTTCAGCCTATTTAAATCTGCTACGGTTTCCACTTGCAATGCTTATTGGCAGATCAGTCCCACTTACAAGGGCTGCTGATTCCTAAAGGCTTCCTGGCAGGTTCTTAGTGGGTCTCTCAGCTGTTGCTCAGGCTTCCCTGGCTGTGGAACCCCCTGCAGCACTCCTTCCAGTACACAGCACTGCAGAACTTTCCATAGCCACCGATCTCTTTGTATCATATACACAAATGATTTAACATAGGAAACTACCTTGAGTCACAGCAAAGATGTTGCAACCTATGTGCCTTACTTTGTAAATAATATACAGACTGGAAGAAAAAATTAATTCTTTTTTAAGCTTGTGCTTTAATTGTTTCTATTCCTTCTTCCATTATGTTTCTGACTACTCAGGCTATAGCATACTGCACATTTCTAAAGTACATGTGATGCACTTCGATATGATTTAGGGTGGGGTGGAAGGCAAGTGATGTAATATCAGAGTGGGGACAATCAAGAGTATCAAGATCAAGGAGTCCATAGACAAAACAATTGAACCTGAAATGCCATTGAGTTGTTTATCTGGCAAAATATCCATTTCTTTCAATCAATAACACAACACATTTAAACGAAAGAAAGAAACTGAATTTAAAAAAAATAATAATTGGTCCCTATTCAACCTCAAGATGTGAAATAAAAAGAAATTATTTCACCTATTTCTCCATGACAAACTAACATATCACATTTCTAATGAACATATGAAACTTGTATCCCTCACGTTGTTCCTGAGATCATTTTACTAGCACCTGCTGCTGTAGCTAAAGAAGCCCAAGAGGAAGACGACACCACAGTGTATAGCTGTATGGGGACAATAAGCTTTTCTAAAACTATTTGTGTTACTCTATCAGGTAAATTTTTGCTTGAATGTATACCTAATAATTAGTCATTTATAGCAGTGCTAAATACACATGCATAGTTCAAAATAGAAGACCTTTTCAGAGATATATAAAGACATTTCTATTCACTGTGCTAACCCATAATATTTATAACTGGTTCTTTGACTCTGTCTGTAGTGCAGGTGACAGAACTTCACAACTTATGCTCTTATAGGTAAGGAAGAAATTAAAAGGATGACTGATAACCTATGCGGCTCTGTCTATGCACCAGGATGACATGTTTTACTCTTCATTAATATTATGTGATGACTAATTATAAAGAAACTGAACGGCATAACTGTCATTAAACCACAGCAAATGCTTGTCTATGATCTGGTATAACAGTGATTTAGTTTTAGTAGTCATAGCCAAAACTCCTGAAATCCTGTGTATTTTAGCTGGTGATCTTTGAGCCAGCCTTGTCTTCTGGGCACTACTGTCAGTGGTCTGCTGTTATTAGGCAATGATTTCTTATCTTAACCAGACTATATAATAATCTGAAAAAGGTTATCAGATCAGTTAAAAAATAAAGTTCACAGATAGGTGAAAACTACATGAAATATACTATATAAAGGCACTGGCAATGCCAATGTGCTCTATGAGTTTATAGAGGATTTAAAGCTAAATCTGCTTAAATAAAATATTGACATTTTTCATACAAAGATAAGAACTACAGGAACTCAGAGAAATGAGAAAAAAGCATAAATAATGCCACTATTTTCTGACATGTGAGAAGAGATTAGTTGGAGAAACTATAAAATTTTTTTTATTTTAGGCCAAAGGTCTGTGATCAAGGCAACAGAATACTTTGTTTCTTTTAAAAAGGGCTTTAATGCAGAAAGGTACAGAAGTCATGTAATTTAAAAAAATAAAGCTCCATTTTACATGTAGGGAATATAAACTAGGCTAATCTTCTGTTATAAAAAGAAAAATCTCAGAAAGATTTCTCTAGGTGACATCTTATAGCACTGAAGATGATGACGAATACTGATGTTTCTACAGAGATGAGACTGTCATTCTAGTTGCTTAGTTTTTGTTACTATTTCCCTGCTGGATCCATTAAAGTGGTATACTGTGAAGAAAAAAATGCCATCCTAATGAGACCAGATGCTACTTATGTAGTACTAGCAATATGTCTGGTTTTTGTTCTTTCATTCTTGTGTTTAAGTTACTTTTTCCAAGTGCTGAGAAAATATTATTTAATTGCCATTAAAGATTTAATGCTAAATGTACCAGATTTACTTGGTTTTTCTGGTTTCCCATGGAGCTGTTTCATTTTCCCCTTCCTCTACATCTATGAAGGAACTGTATTTAGAAAGAGTAATTTAGTTGGAGAAATTGAATTTGAGGAATTAGTTTACCTATGTTCCATATCTGGTTATGCATCTGAATATTTGTTATGATGAACTGTTCTTGATTACAGTTTTTGTAATATGCAGTCTATATAATTTTTTGCTATTAGTGGCATCTTTGGGGACTACTTGCCTTCTAAAACCTGGCAGTATGATTGATCAGTACTTGTTCACTTGAGCTGTATTTTACATTTTTAAAGCAAAAGAGAAAATATTGCATTAATATGAAGTATTTCTGTAGGGTTAATTCACTGCACTTAAGCTGTTTCCATCTGCACTACATTGCAAGCTTTTCCATCTCCCAGTATGAATAATGACAGGCAAAGATGAAAACTGACAAAAAAAATTAAATCATGTCATTTTGCAGTGTGCTGCCCTTACTGGCACTGGAGGAGACTGGACTCTCAGAGCTGGGACTGAGTCTTGGGATGATGCGGTGAGGAAATTCTGGATGGCAGTAAGTCACTTTAAGTATCATGATTCTAGCACAACATCTGTAAGGTTCAGAAGACTTTCTACTCTCTTTGGTGAGTGTGCTACTTATCTAAGTCACTCAGACAACATACCTAGTAATTCAATTCATTTCAATTGTTTTTCATGGTAAATGTTTTCAGCATTAAAAAACAAACAAAACCCAAACCAAACCAAAACCAAAAACCCTACACAAAAAAACAAACCAAAACTAAAACCCCTTGGTGAAATGCAAGTGTTTATGCACATGCACTCTCTTTGGTGACCAAATCTACCCACATCAGCATCTTGACTAGACTCAAATTTTTATGTATTCATGTACATAAGTATACAAGTCATTTGTCTGCAGTATCCAAATCTCCCCTTACCTAGACTGTTGGGTGGTCAGAAATCGTTTGTTTGCTGCCTGAAAATTACAGGGTAGTCAAATATTACTAAAAGAATTAACTTGTCTCTGAAAGTAGGATTGCCAATTCCTATGCAGATTTGTTGCCACACGGTGATGTATTCCAAACTTTTGATACTTCAAGTGCACTTTAATTTGGATTAAAATTGGTAGTACAAAGGAGATCTTCCCAAACCGCTTGAAGCCTGGCCAGCACAGGATGCTCATGTGGCATCCCTGCAACTGCTCACTTCTGACAGGTCCTTAAGATTAGGTGCTAAAAGGAAATGGCAGAGTATACAGGATGCTGCCAAATTTCTACTGTTCTTATAGCACACTATGCACCACAGCACACCCTCTGGGGAATCACTGGCACAGTGAAAACCTTTGGAGATTTTGCACTTGCTACTGCAAAGCCACAGCTTTAAGCAGGGGCATTGGAAGTTATCAAATTTTAAATACAAAACAGTAATAAATTACAGACTAAATCTAGGTATACAGATGAGCAAGCTTCTCACAAATGGAAACTGACATGATTTAATATCCACTAACCTATGAAAAGAAAGGGAAACAATGGCATATCTGAATCAAATTGCAATATTGATTTTTCTGAACACAGACACAGATCTATTTTCTTAGTATTTCCAGCTAAAGACACTACACTTGCATTTAAAGTTGATAAAACATATCTTACAGAAAACATTTCAGAAAAAATACTGTGTGGCCTTCAAAATGATAACACTATTTTCCATTGATGTTTTTTTTTCTTAAACATAAAGTGTTTGGATTAAAAAAGGTGACTTACCCACCCTTTCTTGAAGGGATGGTGGTTATAAATAACTTTATTTTTCTATTTTGGCTAAGGTTACAGTTTTGAAATTATAGATAAGGTATACAGGATAAGGATAAAGGAGCCTTGGAAAACTGGTAATCCGTTCATGTGCATAAACTCAAACTGAGAAGGGTCAAGTAATTTGATCTGTCACAATCGGGACTAGTGACAGCCCAGGCTCCTCCTTGTATCTGGACATTGAGTGACTTAATGCAAACAAACCAGAAACTCATAAAATCACAGAATCACAGAATTAGCTAGGTTGGAAAAGACCTCTGAGATCATTGAGTCCAACCTTTGACCTATCACCACTTTGTCTAAAATTTTGTCCTAAATTGTGGGGCTCAGAACTGGACACAGTACTCAAGGTGTGGCCTCACCAGTGCCAAGTGCAGGGGAAGAATCACTTCCCTGGCCACACTATTCCTGATACAGGCCAGGATGCCATCGGGCTTCTTGGCCGCCTGGGCACACTGCTGGCTCATGTTCAGTTTTCTGTCAATCAGAACCCTCAGTACCCTTCTTCCTGGCTGCTCTCCAGACAATCTCTCCTCAGGTTGTAGTGTACATGGAGGACCACAGGGGTGCAGAGATTCACCTGCAGCCTGTGGAGGAGCCCACACCAGAGCAGGTGGATGCTGGAGGGAGGCTGTGATCCCGTGGGAGGCTCATGTTGGAGCAGAGTTCTGGCAGGGACCTGCTGACTCATGGGGAGAGGAGCCCAAGCTGGAGCAGGATTTCCTGGTAGGACTTGTGACCTGTGGAGGACCCATGCTGGAGCTGCCTGTGCCTGAAGGACTGCACCTTGTGGAAAAGTGACCCAGGTGGCAGCAGTGTCTGAAGAACTGTTGCCTGTGGGTTGGATTCACACTGGAGAAGTTTATGAAGGACGATCATCCATGAGAGGGATCCCATGGGAAGCAGGGGAAGGATCCTCTCTCTGAGCAGCAGCAGAAACAACAACTGACTGTAACCCCCATTCCCTGTCTCCCTGCACTGCTGGGGGGGAGGAGGTAAAATTCGGAAGGAGGGGGGGGGGAGAAAGGTGTCCTTAAGGTTTATTTTACTTCTTATTCTCAAGCTCTGATTTCATTAGTAATAAATTTAATTAATATCCTCACTTGGATTCTGTTTTGCCTGTGATGGTGACAGGTAAGGGATCTCTTGTGGTCCTTATCTCAACCCAGGAATCCTTTGTTATATTTCCTCTCATCTGTCTAGTTGCAGAGGGGAGTGAGAGAGCAGCTTTAGTGGGCACCTGGCATCCAGCCATGGTCAAACCACTACAGGTTGTTGTGGCCTAACTGCAGGACTCGACACATGGACTTGTTAAATCTCATGCCATTGGATTCGGCCCATCTATCCAGCCCATCAAGGTCCCTCTGCAGAGTCCTCCTACCCTCCAGCAGATTGCCACTTCCCCCAACTTGGTGTCATCTGCAAATATGCTAATGGTGGACTCAATACGCTCACCCAGATCATCAATAAAGATATTAAACAAGACAGGGCCCAACACTGATCCCTGGGGGACACCACTAGTGACTGGCCACCAACTGGATGTGGCACCATTCCCCACCACTCTCTGGGCCCAGACATCCAGCCAGTTCTTAACCCAGCAGGGAGTGCACCTGTCTAAACCATGGGCCGCCAGATTTTCCAGGAAACGGTATCCAGGAAACAGCGCTGGGAAATAGTATCAAAGACTTTGCTGAAGTTCAGGTAGACTACATCCACAGACTTCCCCTCACCCACCAGACAGGTTACCTGGTCATAAAAAGATATCAGGTTGGTCAGGCAAGAACTGCCCCTCCTGAATTGGTGCTGGCTGGGTCTAATTCCCCATCCATCCCATAGGTGCCATGTGATTGCACTCGAGATGATCTGCTCTGTAACCTTGCTGGGCACTGAGGTCAGGCTGACAGGCCTGAGGCAAGGTAACACACTTGTCAGCAGAGAAGTCAGGTGGAACAAACTTTAGGTCAGCACATAGTGGCAGCATCTGTAAAATGGGAGAACTGATAAGGCTGATATCTCTGATGAAGAAATTCCCTGTCAGGTGAAACCTTTTTAAGACTGGAAAGAAATACAGTATATCTGTTGGCACAAATCTTGAACTAGGCAGACATGTCCTGATGATAGCTAACTAGAATCAGATTTGGGGCAGAAGCAGTCTAATTAAATGCATAAGGGAATCCTGTGTGAGTGAACACTATATGTGAAGTAACTGAGCCGGCACAGATTGTTCAGGCTGCCATGTATTTTTTTCAGCCTTGCTGATTTATTTTATGAGAAGAGTTATTTACCTCCCACTCTTCAATGAGGTGTTCATCTTCCCAGGAACTACTAACTAAATTGAAAGTGAGAAGAAAACATTTGATCTTTGGATTTAGAGTTGAATTTCCAAGCACCTGAGAGTCTCTGTGTCAGGATTAAAATTCAAATACTTTTGTTTAATTTGAAAAATACAATAAAAAATAAAATGAACTGCTAGATATAGTACTTGAACTGATTCTTGCTTTTGCTAATGACGCCTAACAGAGAAAGGGTATAGATTATGGTTTGCTTGATTTCTTTTGACAGAAGTGTTGTGGTTTAACCCAAGTCAGCAACTCAACACCACACAGCTGTTCACTCACTCCCTCACACCGCAATTGAAGAGAGAACCTAAAGTGTAAAAGTGAGAATACTCATGGGTTGAGATAAACACAGTGTAATAGGTAAAGCAAAAGCCACACATGCAAGCAAAGCAAAACAAGGAATTCAGTCACCATTTCCCATAGGCAGGCAGGTGTTTAGCCATCCCCAGGAGAGCAGGGCTTCATCATGTCTAATGGTGACTTGGAAAGTTAGACATTATCCCTGTGAATGCCCCCTGCTTTCCTTCTTCTTCCCCAGCTTTGTATGCTGAGCGTTATGTCATATGGACAGTTTGGGGTCCCTGTCCCAGTTGTGTGCCCTCACAACTCACTGTGCACTCCTGGCCTCCTCGCAGGTAGGGCGGGGTGAGGATCAGAAAAGGCCTTGACTTGCTTAATGAGAACAAAAATATCCCTGTGTTATTTACACTGCTTCCAGCATAAATCCAAAACAAATCCCATACCAGCTACTATGAAGAAAATTAACTTGATCCCAGACAATACCACCACAATGAGGCTGCCAAACTCACTTCCCACATCGCTAGGAAACAGCTTCACTGGTGTGATTCTGGCAATCTGTTCTGGAAAGTATCAGTCTCTCAAGCTTAACTGAAGCAGACAGAAGTTGTTTGGATAGGGTTTCAAGATCATTATTCTGATATGAAAAATTGACATTTTTGCAAATCACTTTTCCATATATCTGTTAATTCGCTGGCATATAGAATCTTGCTTCATGTAATGTATACATTTTACATTTTTATACATCTAAAATGTACCGTGCATTTCAGAAAGAGAGAGAGAGACAGAGAGAGCACATCGTGTAGATACCTCCTTCAGTCTTACTTAGAAAAGACTGAAGAAAGCATTATTGGGGAAAAAAAGTTCAGGTTCTGGAGTCATATGTTCTAGTGGAGGGTATACCATTCCACTATTTTAATGAGCGATACATAGAGATGGTGCCTTCTCTCCACCATAATTTTTGCAATCTCTTATGCTCCATATCTTTCATAACTGTCATGCTGGTGTATGGATTCTGAAATATGATCACTCAGTAGTTAAACTGAGTCTTTGAATTCCAGTGAAGATTTATGTGTTATTCTTAGGTATCACTGTTACTCATCACAAACCACTCAGCAATCAAAGGATGTTTGCTCAAAATGGAAGCAACACGACTGCTTCCATACCTACCTAATGAGGCAACAATTCTTTTCTTTCTCTCAGAGAGTGTTGTTGCAGTAGTTATTTGACTTACAGAAACTGAACCTGAGTTGACTTTGTTGAGGCAAAATGGAGACCCCACAGAAGCATAAGTTACCATTGTTTTTGTAACATTTGGGAAGGCTTTTGAGAATTAGACCAGGAAGGTAGAGGGCAGATGTGTCAGTTCTTATTACCCTGCAGGTGTAGAGAAGGTTAAAATCTAAGGGTGATGGAGAAGAAAGATGAGACAAGGTGAAAACAACCTTCTAGAATCTGAGAGGGAATCTAGGTAACACTTTTGAAGAGGGAAAGAACATGAAAATAAAATTCTGCTTTAGAGTTTGCAGGGAAAATTGACTACCACTTATGTAATTTGTATTTGGTTTCTGCTGTCTGATTTGTAAGTCATGTTTCCAGTGGGATTCTCCTCCCTTTGGTGGAGGAACCAAACCCTCTTTCATAACTCTTAAGAGAGAAACACAGTGTTTCTCTTAAGCCAGATTCACTGCTGGAAGCTGTCCAAAGAACCTGTCATAATTCTCTGTAACAAAGACATGACTGAATCATTAAACATAATAAAGAGCAAGAGAAAACTTTGCATTCCTGGAATCAAATGGTCTGTTTTCTATTAATTCTGTTTTTCATTAACTCTCAATATATGGATAGATAAACAACCTTTGCTTTTCCTTTAAAACAAAAAAGGCTACTATATGTAGCTTCCTATTTCTCAACTATGGCACACAGAAAAGATCCTACCGGGTATTGATTTTATTGGATGGCAGGACTAAAACCTACTTTCAGATGGAAGTAAGGAATGTGAGCTTGGAGTCACATGCAGGGCCCATTTGACAGAATGACGCAATGGATACGTCCCTCGGTTGCTATGGTGATGGCTCATCTGCTTATATGTCCAAGAAATAGGGCTTTTCATTATTTCCTCTAAGAAGAAAGCCTGCTAACTCATAATAACAAAATGATTTGGTTTTGCACTAAAGCATATCTAATGCAAATACCGTTACTCGGTTTTAATTTGGGCATGAAATTAATATCCTAAAGCAAATAATATGAACAAATACATTTTCTATCCTCTACCTACATACTCCTGTAGCATTTTTCATCACAGCAACTGTTTACCTCTTCTGTGAACCTTCAATATATCTGTAACAAATTGGATTTCTGGAATAACTGACATGAAGTCCAAGAATACTGTAGTAACTTTAATAAATTTATTTCAAAGTAGGATTTAATTTTTTTTTCTTTTTTACCCAAGCCATCCAGATGTTAGAGTGGACAGATTTTACCAACACTTTCTGTCAACAGTTTCCTGAATATTTAAGTGAATTCTGTTCAGCTGTGGCCATCTTCTATTTCTGTTTATTTTCTTCAAGTACCCTCTGATCAGTCTCTGTTAGTGGGAATGTTTACAAGAAGGTCATAGAAAAATGCACAGCTGAAGCTTCTGAAAATAACACTTTTTTTTTAATATACACAGGAAATATTTTTGTTAGGATTGCCTGCATTCAAAATCCAGGACCAGCAACACCAAGAAGTGACAAATCAGATCAATTTCCTGTGTCAACCAGAACTATTTGATAACACTTGCTATTTTATTTGATTTGAGATGCAACACTATGTTTCCTTAAGCAGTAGAAAAGTCAGCAGAATATTAAAGAAATTAAAAAAAAGCCAAAGAAATAATGCTCTCTCTGCAAGTCTTCCAAAAGAAAAACAAAATTCTCAGTTAAGATTGTTTGCAGATACATCAGTCATACCTTATTTAAATGCAGCTGTCACTTCATTGCAGTAATCACCAGGCTGTTTCAGAAATCCAAATAAAATAAATATCAAGAACAACACAATATGGAAAGTCTTACGGAAATCACAGATGTATCTGTGAGGCATTGAAGCCATCCTCTCATTCAGCTCATTCAAAATCAAAATGCATGACCATGTAATTATATTAAATGCAGTAAGGAACTCTATGGCCTCCAAAGGTATTTTTATAGACAAGAATATCAGTAATTGCACTGTGACACTTATTTCCAGATGTCCCCTTGATAAGTGTGTGTGATAGAAAACTAAAAAATCTGAAAATACATTTTAGTTGAAAGGCAGCCTCAAATCTGGAGGTACCTGTTTTAGAATAAGCCTTTTTGCTTTGAATTAATTGTGATATTCATTTTGAGCTATTTTTCCCTGAGATATATTGCATTACACAGCATATTATAAATACCCTTGTTATAGCAATGCACAGCTACACATTTTGAATAGCAATAGTCTTTCCTAATATAATGAGAATTACTTTCTTTAAAGGAAAATAGAATGAATGAATTTTTTCAAATGTCTGTGAACACGAACTTCCTAGTCATCATTTAAAGTGCAGAGACATATTCTTATGTGTTTTTTGTAGGTGTTAGATAGCATCTCAATCTTTCATCCCAGTTTATAAATTGTATTTAAAATAAATACTCTGTTTATAAATTCGGGGGTTTTTTTAATCAAAATTTCTTCATTCCAGATTTCTAAGTGTTGGCATAAGGCTAATAATACAAATATTCTGAGTGCATGCTTTTTCTGCAGAAATAATGCTGATTAACCACAGGTAACTTAACAATCTGCTTTATATTTGAGCAACTATTTCCCACACTGCAGATCCTATAAACTCATCTAATTTTCCTTCATGCTAAGAAATAGCTAAATTAAAGTGAACAAATTTAAAGGCTTAAAGGTCCCTATCTCTCTCACATGGGTCAAGGAGCCTGTCAACACAGTTCTCCAGTCTGTGTCCAGTTACTTTTTGCATGTCACCACTCTCTGGCTGAATTTCAGCTGCTAGTCTGGAAGCAGAGCTTCTGATCTGGCAAGGAAGCTCTTCTAATTACACAAAATACTGACACCCTCAGCTTGGTCCTGATGTTAGCAGACATACACCATGCTCTGTCGTATCACTCCCTAGTGCTGAGACATCTGTGCTTGGTTCCCAGCAGTGACATTTTTGCTCCTAATCTAGCCTCAGCTCCTGCTTTAGCTGAGGTGACATCGGTCACAGTTGGCTCATCAGAGTGCCTCTGGGCTACAGCAGCAGGTGCTCTGCTTGGCCTGCCATGTTTTGCCTGAAAGAATATGCTGAACTTTAATTGAAAATTACATTCTTGTATGTTTTCCCATAACAGACTGACCCTACCCAATTTTCTGTGATCCACAGAAAATATCTATAATTAAGCCATTGCCTGGCCTGTGGCTTTGATCAGTCTGAAACTCACTTTTCCTTGGGCTGCATTCCTTACTTACTGCTTCTCTTGAGCAATTGCATGTGGAAGCACACCATACTTTGCTTTTTGGGTAGTATGCACCTTACTCAGCACCCTGCAAAACAACCTTGGCCTTTGATTTTAACATCCTCATAATCTTCTGCCGCATGCAGACAGCAGATGTACTGGGCATCACTCAGGAATATTTTGCAGCTGCCTTGATCAAAGTAAAAGGCAAGGGCCTGGTGCAGTATCACAGCATTACTAGCTGAAGCCCAGGTGTTTGGGTGGATTGGGAAACCAGGAACCTGAATATGGGGTGGTGAGGTGCTATTTAAGGACAGCTACCCAGCAGCTGAGTGCCAGGGAAGCCTTGGGCCCAAGCCCTCTGAAGAGAGAAATTTTGCTGTTCTTTTGGTTGCCACAGTGACAGGGGATCCTGGTGGGTGGGAGGTGTCTCACCTGGCAGTGTCAGGTGAGCCTCTACATCCAGCTCAGGTTAATTTGTTGCTTCTCAATACCCTCAAGATTTCAGGGACTCCCCAGCTGATCTGAAATAGTGTAAACAGAGGTGAGTGCAGCTGCTCACAAGGCCAGCACCAACTACATCCTTTTGTCTCTGGTTGTGGTGGGATTTGGAGCCACACAGCCAAGGCATCTACTGCTGCATGGAGACATGGTGACAGGCTTCTAGGAGGGGAGGTCTGAGGTCTAGGGGGAGGGTGCTTGCTTAGGGTACCCATCATTAACAGATCTGCAGGGCCAGTCACTCACTGGACATTCACAGGAACTACAGCACAGCAGTTAAAATCCTAAATACACTTAGGGACTCCCATGCATTTTAACTGCAGTGGTATATATGCTTATATTGGCAGGGTCTATATATAGTGGTGTATGTAATTATATTTATCTTGTCATTCACTGCAAAAAAGATAAGAGTCTCAGCCAGTGCTGGGAAAGCCTAATTAGATAATCACCAAAATTAATTCTCTGCTGGGGTAGAAAGCACTATTATCACCTACACAGAGAGTGAATTTGGCCCCTGGGTCTGATTATTCATTCTGCCATCTCAGCATTGCCTCGATGTAAAAGCAAGGGACATTTCAAGATACAACAATTGCAGAGCATTCCTTCCTACTATGTATTATTACAATGCTTCCTGAAGTTTATATGTGTGTTTCATCTTATGACTAAAAGTACAGCTATAAATAAGTTTCCATGAGATCTTATCCAAGTTTGTTTCCTTCAGAGGGGCAAGTTCATCAAACCTTACTGTTCTCATGCGTATCTCAAATCTGGAAGCAAACGTATGTGGTTACGGGCAGACTGAAAGTGGTAATATTTTCTGTGGTCTCTGAAAAGAGCTATTTTGAAATTTGCTGGCTGAAATTAAAAAATAATACACAATATAATTGCTATTTATTAGATAAAAGTGCATTCTGGAAACAAAGTATCTCACCCCTCATGGACTGAAATATAGAGAGTTGTGTTATTAATTCTGATAAGAACTTTTCATTTTTACAGTACCTATATGTGGGTTCCTTCCAAATCAGAATATCCTATGAAAAAATGAACTCTTTGCACTATTTGAAGAATTTTATTTTTTGTTCAATATATCTTTAAGAAAAAAAAAATCATTCATATGTTCATTATTTGAATTCATCTAGTTTACTCAGGGACCTTAAGCCAGCAAATTTTTAACCTTGTGCTTAAAATTAATCAAGTCATTTATCAAAAAGTCTTTCTACTATAACTTAAATAATTTTTTATGACAGCAATTCTTTTGTTACGTTAAAAAATATAATTAAATACCAATCCAAACTGCATACACATTGTATTATTCTCTGCATTCTAGTCTGTATGTCACACTGTGTTGAAAATATGGCATGCTAGTTTTATAATAGCACACTGGCCAAACACATTGAAATTTGAATTTGAACACAATTCAAATGTAACAAAAATCGTTTGAATTAAAACTGGGAATAGAATGTAACCTACACAAAAATTTTATTAGAATTGGGTCTCAAATGAACAAATGCTTTCTCACCTCTAGTAAGTAAAATTTCTTTCTGAGAGAGAGATCTCCACCCTTTTCTACATTAGGAATACTGAACTTATGTCTGTTCTATAATATCCAAGAAGCTTTTAAAAAATCATGTGCTTTCATGGGACCACTACGGTGTTTCAGTAAGCCAAAATTATTAGTAACACTACACTTGATAAACCTATACCTGAGCTTTCACACAAATCATCTTAGAATCCTGCATATTATTGCAGTTTCTGAGGAATTCAGAAAATAAATAAAAATTATAGCTGATCTTATGATCTGTTACTGTGTGACATGAAGAGAGATTCTTAATCATATGCAAGGAAAACCTAATATAGTAAAAATTAGGATTTCAGGCTAATAATGAAAAAATATTAAATTTGAATAATTTTGTATACTTTCGAGTTAATGTTGGATAGCTCATATGATGACATCTTTTGGATAACTATACTTAAATGGATATTTTCAGATTTCTGTTTTAGTAAAAAAGAGTAGGAGAATGATGTGTTTAAGTTTGTTTAATTATGCTGTGGAATTCATGGGTACTGTAGCAAAAAGAGAAAACAAAAGAATAAAGTCTCTCTAGTTTAATACAAATAGGTCTAAAAGCCATTTCTAGTTGTTGAGTTGGTTTAGAAAGATTTAAAATACCAAATAAGCACCAGATTAATTATTCCTTGTAACTTGGATGTCTCCAGCCTTGATTAAGTTGACTTACAGTGCAAGAATCTTACTGAGTTCAGTGTTTACTGCATTGTGTGAGTAGATACACATTTGCCAGGTCAAACAATGACTGCACATGAGTCACGCAAGAATTTTGTGTGCACTTTCATGCTGGAGAGGCTGCACTTACAGGCCATATGCCAGAACAATTTACTCAGCACATGGCTTAGTCCCTTGTTATTTCTGGAAAGTAAGAGCTTGGAGGCTTCTCATCTACAAGATGAACAGGACACAATTATCCATGGGAATTTGAGTGGGTAAAAGTAGTGGGTACTGCTTCCGATCGAGGAAAAAAAAGGCTAAGGAAATCATCTGAGTTTGCTTAAGGCTAGGAAAAAAAATAGTACTGCTTTGTGAATACAGGTAGATGCATCTTTGTTCTCAAGTATTAACCAAAAATTGAATGTCTTCAGCGGAATTAAGCTTTGTCAAAAACAGGCTGAGTAAAATCATACTTTTTATCCACGAAGGCATCCTGACTTTGTTTTATTTTGTTTTGAATTCTTGGTTCAGTTGTAATATGCTCCTATACTTTTAAAGCTAGTTCTTTTAAATGTGTATTTTTAAGATTGCAAAAGTCTAGTCAATGATTTTTATTAATATTTGAAACCACTGTACATTATTAGCTTGGTTTGGTTTTGATTTTCAAAGCAACAATTTGGAGAAAATTTAAAGGCAGTTATAAGTTGATCCAAACCAAAATGCTGAAATTTTTAGAAAAAATTCCTAATCCTGGAAGGGGTATGCAAAGAGAGTACAGATAAAATTTGTCAAGAGTTGTATACTGCTGTAAAATCCTCAATGATGCTATTTAACTAAACCCACAAGATTCTGTTATTGTACTGGCACATATGTCTTCTTGGCTGATTGCCACTAAGGGCTGTGCCCATGTGGAGTCCTGAAGTACCCTTATGCTTCCACAGACAGACCTCTGGGTTTTACTTGCAATAAATACTTCCTGAAAGAGAATTTAACCAACTAGCTGCTACTCTAGATTTGTACAGAAGGTTGTATAGATCCGTACAAAAGAAGTGTTTCATCAGTATTTTGCTCATGCAGATGTGCTCACATACTGGAAGTGCTGTATGAGCAAGGTGAACTGAAGCCTTTCCTCCAGGTCTTCCAATTACCATGCACTTGTGATGCCCTGCAGGCCTTACAGGATCTATGGAAACAATAATCAAAATGAGTTAACTGTGTACAATGGCATCTATTCTATTATTAAAGCATTTAGGATGCAAAAAAATAGGATTAGAAAATTATCTAATGAAAAAAAGCCTTAGAGATTTGGAAGAATTAGCATCTGTGTTTATTTTTTGTGAGCAAATATTTTTGTAAGATGTGTAATGTACCTGATTCTTAGGTGAACATTTCAGCAGTAGTAATTTTATTTTATTTTATTTTAGTGTATTTTAATATAAAATTTTTCCCCAGTACTGAATAGCAATAAAATTCTCAGTTAAGATGTTATACGTGCAGTTCATTTACTCTGGTTTCTTCACATTGTCTTATCCTACTTAGGATTATTTGCAAATAATAGATGGAAAGACTGACAAAGTCGAGGTGTTAAATAATAATTGGATGATTTATCCACCCAACTTTTCACAAGTTATTTTGCATTCAAGTGATGAAGGAATGCTGAAGCTTCCTGAGGCTTTATGTGCGGTTGCGCGTGGAAGAAGTAGGCAGACTACTTCTTCTGGTTTTCAAATATGTATCTTAGTATACATCTAATTTCAGCATGACTATGATATTTGGTGTTTTTCACCTACAGTTACAGGAAAATATCACTCTTCACTGGAAAAGTCTTTTTAAAGAAGGATTTATGCAACAATATTGAACACCGTTGCATCCTTAAGACTTGAAAATGGAAGGCAAATTAAATTACTCTATTTTTATTGTTATTTGAAACCACATTTTTGTTTAATGCCATTCTCAGGGTTTTGTGTGCTTGATTGATGGTTTGTGAAGGACTGGGGCTGGCAATCCCAACTTTCAAAGTGATACAGGGAACCATTGCAGTCTATTTCTTTTAATTCTGAATAATTCTCACTCTTATTCCAGAAAGAAATCAAATTCATGGTGTGGACTTTAGTAGGGAGAATTTATCCTACATTATTTACAAGTAAAAGCATATATGTATTTGATGGCTGGTTAAAGGAATGGTTTGTGCTGCCTCTGTCATTTACTATTGAAGTATAGCCACACTGGAAGTGTAATTCCTGTTGCCATGGAGTAGCAATGCATAACAATGTTAGACAAATTTTAGTGTATGAAAGAAAAAGTATACTGGGCTAGCTCTAAAACAGAGGAGGGACCTTTAGGCAAGGAGAATATAATAACTTAGTCTTGAATTTTGACATAATTTACCTATCCTTTCATTGTGTGTCCTTTAAAAACAGACAAATAGTGGTGTCCTGATGATACATTTCATCTAAATGAGATCACAATGTCCTCCAATCTTCCATAGTAAAGTTGGACAAGTATTGACTATCATGACTGCATAAAATTCATTGGTAACACTTGAAAAGTTCAAATGTCCTGTTCAAACACCAACAAATTCAAAATGTCTTTACCTTCAAGATATGCTGACATAAGTGTGAGGGAGAAAATTTCAGCAAAAGGAATGATGTTGTTTTAGTATAAATTACTTACATATTTCAGTTTATCACCAGAGTAAGAATACTTGCTTTTTAAAAGCAGCAAACTCAGAAAATTCTAAATCTCCGTGCCCCAAAACTAAAAAACAAACAAACAAACAAACAAAAAAACCCTCCCAAAATAAAAAAGCAAACAAAAAATTCTGGCAATTTGATTCACTTTCTGTTGTGTAAGCTTTGAAAATAAGAAAAAAATTTCACAGAATTGACCATCACAACTCAGTTGAAATCCATTAATACCTTGATCCCTGGTATTAATGATTATGCTTTCTGTTACCTAGGAAGGAAAAATTAAGGACTACTAGGCAGCAAAATGAAATGGGATGTCTTTTACTAGTATGGGCCATGCCCACCAGAACTTCATAAACATCAGCAAAACCTTTCAGAGATGTTTCCCTCTTGCACTAAGCATGCATGGTGCTTCTGCCAGCATCAAGCCCACCACTGCAACACACCAGATCAGAAGGTGTACTCTGAAGTCTGCTGTGCCTGCAGAATAGCTGCTGTGGGGGTCACTTTGTCTCTTCTCAAGCTGGTAGAGACAAGCACGTAGAAAACCAGGCTGAGAGAGAAGGGATACGCACAACAAGGTGATTTATGAGATAGCAGCCATTGGAACACACAGACACATGTGGAAAGTGTTCTCCAAAATTTTATGTTAGCATCTCCATCATCTAGAAAGCATAGTAATTGAATGCAACGAGAAGTAGGGTAACAAGGGAAATGTAATTCCAATGGTTCAGTATAGTTCGGCTTGTTATTTAGTGTTGACAAAAGAAATGTAATACATACGATTTTCAAAGGCTTTACTCATTCCCTGTGACCATTACTTACTTTTTGCTGAATGCAAACTTAATTTTCATAGCTGCCTACAATAATGTATATGCAGCTGTAGCCAAACATACATTGGCATACATCGGAATGCATTATCAGGGTTCTCCTTGAACATATTTTCTTCCAAAAATGAATGAAATGAAACCAAGAACGTCATAGACAGATGGTAAACAGCTGTTCTCAGTATCATGGAACAGTGGCCAAAGGTTGTGATGCTGAAGAATAAAACTAAAAAGTAAAGTAAATGATGAGGCTGAGACTGAACCCCTTTTTTAGGAATGCTTTCATGTGGCTACAGACACTCCTTTGAATTTCCTTATTTATGTATTTTTGCTATGAATAGAACGTTTTTCATTTCATCTGCCCACACTGTCATCGTCCTGCCTTTAACTACGATTAGATGGTTAGTTTGTAATATCTAATATTCATCTTTATATGTGATTCAATAACAGACTCCCGAGTTATTTATGAGAATGTTCAACAGTCTCTAGGCTTGCCTTCCTGAACATACATCCTCATATGTGAAAAACAATAACATGTTTTGTTTGTTGGTTGGTTGGTTTTTGTCAGGTTATTATATGCAAACCATGCCCTAAATAAGGGTATGAAAAATTATTTTTTTAAGGATATACTGGACATTTGATCATATTTTATTTTAAGTTTCAATAAAAATATTACTTAATTGTTTCTTGAACAACTTGTTGGATTCTTACTTTTAATTCTTCTGCTTGCAGAAAAATGATTCATTAAGTAGTGTTATCTGTATTATGAAAATGCTTCTGAAGCATCAATGAAATATTCTGAGAAGATGAATTAACTGAAAAAAATTTGAAAGAATTGTTGCTTTTCTGTATTAATAAAGAAAGTTACTGATTAGATAATTCAGGATACTATCCTAATTTCTCTGAAAACACTTAATTCCTAATATCAGTGAAATAATTATGTAAGATGGATTCTGTCCTTTGATTGCTGCTTTCCCAGGCAACAGTTTTATAGTAATATGTGCATCAAATGGAAGGTCTGTCTTGAAGAAGTAAACCAGAAAAAATTTAAGAAAAGAAGTTGGAGAGTCCTATTTAGGACCAGACTGATTTCCTGATCCTGTTAACAGCAAACATCTGTGTAATAGATTTTTAAGCCAGTTTGGGATGACAAAACACCTATTCTCTATCCTCATGTTTCATGGACCTCCCACAACAAAAATATACCAATGAGCATAAGACTTTTCACTATGGCCTCTTACTGTTGTGTTTCACATGTTGTTTCCTATAGGATGAGGGAGTGACTATTCCACTATTCCATTCGGATATGCTGTTAAAAATCGAAAGAGAAGAGTGTTTTAAATTTACACAAACAGAAACTGCACCCATGCTGGCCCTTTCCTTCAGGCTTGGAGGTTTCGGTGGCTTTATAGCATTATAGCTTCCTTATAGCTTCTTCATCTCAAAAAAATAGGAGCATAACAATAATCCAGAGGTACTGAGAAAGGGTGAGTGTTAAAACAGGAAAAAGGGGGACATGCTAGGAAGTTTTACGTATAAAACTATACATCATGCGTAGTCATATACACGACCTGAATCACAAAATCACAGAATATGCTGAGTCGAAAGGGCTATGGAGTCCAGACCTGGACCCTGAACAGGACCATTCCCAAGAGTCACACCATGTCGAAACACTTCTTGAACTCTGTCAGGCTTGATGCTGTGACCACTTCCCTGGGGAGCCTGTTCCAGTGCCCAATCACCCTCTGGGTGAAGAACCTTTTTCTAATATCCAACCTAAACTTCCCAACACAACTTCAGGTCATTCCTTTGGGTTCTGCCACTGGTCACCACAGAGAAGAGATCAGTGTCTGCCCCTCCTCTTCCCCTCACAAGGAAGTTGTAGACTGCAATGAGGTCTCCCCTCAGTTTCTTCTTCTCCAGGCTGAACAGACCAAGTAACCTCAGCTGATCCTTATACGGCTTCTCCTCAAGGCCCTTCACCATCTTCATTGCCCTCCTTTGGTAATACCTTATATTATAGTGCCCAGAGCTGCACTCATTATTCAAGGTGAGGCCCCACCAGTGTAGAGCAAAGTGAGACAATCCCCTCCCTCGACGGGCTGGTGATGCTTTGCCCGATGTCCTCAGAGATCACGGTTGGCCCTCCTGGCTGCCAGGGCACTGCTGACTCAGATTCAACTTGCCATCGACCAGGACTTGTTGTGATTAAATTAAACTCCTGTGCTTACACGCAGTATAAGCAGAGAGAATAACAGGAAGTAGACTTCCTGTCTGTAAATGTTGGTACAATTTCCTGCTAAATAGATACTAATACAATTAAGAGTGAAGCCACATAAAAGACTGATGACTATATATTTACTTATAAAAATGACAAATAACAGAGAGTTCCACTGGATGAGACTGATTTTGCAAATAGTCGGCAAGTGTATAGACATTCTCACAGAACCTGGACTTCCTTAGAAATAAAATACATATTGCTTATGTAATAGTGTAAACTAGGTAATTTTTAGATTTATGAAATCTAATATGCCAAAATCCTCAGCTGACATGAAGTGGTGAAGCTGTGCTGGTTTATATGAGATGAAAATGAGACTCCAATGTGTCTCAAATGCTGTTTGGTTATAACTTTTGGAATAATCTGTACATACAATTATGAATAACATGGTTCTCAAAATGTGCATACTTTGTTCAGTGTTTGGTAGTTGGGATGGTTTGAGTGATGAGTATTTTATTGAATCCACAAAATATTTTCTGTGACCATTGTTGGTATATATACTTCTTTGCTGAATTTACTTCCCTTTCTATTAAAAATTATAAAGGCTCTTGACTTGTACTGTTAGTCTTTTCCACTCTATTCATATTGCAAACTCTCAGACACATATTTGAGGTAGGAATAATATTTTTAATAAATAGATTCATAAAACCACATAAAGGAATTCTTAACACAGGCAAAAATTGGAGATACAGTGCATGGGCTACAAGCCAGGCCACTACTTGAATATTTTTCCTTCTAAATAAAGTCTGCTTTAGCATGTGTGATTTCCCAAGCCTCAGTGACAAGATGACAGACATTTGTAGTTCTTAATTATTCATAAACCATATTAATGATACTTAGAAAGTGCAGTTATTAGAAAAGAATTAAAGAATAACAGTCCATCTATATTGCTAGAGTTTGTGAACAAGTTATTAAAATAGAATGAGATTTTGAAATTGTCTTTTAAATTGGATAACCAGATATACTTTTGTTCTTGTGTATTATATTTTAAGGAGCTTTTTTTATGACTGGTTTTTTCAGTGCAGTGTAAAGGAAATAACAATTCCCTTCAGTATGTCATAATTAATCTGATCTAATGTGATACCTTTTCAAAAGTGGTCAGAAAGAAGAAAAAGATGTGATGCTTGTAGAAGGATGCAAGATTGATAGTATGTTCATTATGGATGATTCATATACCTACCTTCTAAAACAAATAATAACAAGCAAAATAGTAAAATCATTGCTATATTTTATGTCTACTGAAATAACATGTTTGCTTCATATCTATGCATTTGCACTAGCCCAGTGGTAGAACAAAATGTGCAAAGCACTCTTAAGCAAGCTATTCCAAATGAAACTACACTGTCGCATACAGTTACAGTTCAAATACAATAAATAACCTGTTTGATATTAATATATTCATTAAGATTCTCTTTGCTGGTAAATATTTAACACTGCCAAGCTTCTTTGTTAACATGAACTTTGCAGTGCAGATGACCACCAAAAAAACAACCTATCTGTTAGAGTTCAAGATATAAGATCATATTCAGACTGTCAACCTAATCAAGATTGTGATATAAGAAAAATTCATGTAGGATAAGGTAGGGGTCAATTACACTACACGTCTTCAATGTGGTGCCTACAGAGGGGTTCACTGCTCCTTTACAGAAGTCCTTTGGCTTTACTGGGGCTCAGATGACAAATGGATAGGAAATAGAACAGGGATAGGCCCACGCAAATGTGGCAGTCTTGTAAGGCTCGCATTTTAGAAGTTAATCTATTCAGAGCTGATGACTGCTATAGGACAAGTACATCTAAACCATCCACATAGAACTCTAAATAATGCAGTTGTTCTATGCTGGCATTTTATATATGGGAAAATTTAATGACTTTGAATGTAAAAAACATGTCAAGGCTCATCCACTTTCAGAGAAGCAACTAATTTCAGATAGGTTTCTAATCCATCTCCATGGAATGGACAGAAATAATTATTTCCATCAGTCATCTTTATGTTGATCATAAAGAATCAGATCTTGTGAGGTGCTGACTTACATTGTCATTCCTGTTGTCAATAAGCAGTTGACAAGACTGCTGACTGTCTTAGATGAATCACTTCGACTTCTTTGAAGAGATAGACTTGGATTAAAAGTAGCCATTACTGCAGAGTTAAACATCATTATTCTTCCACTTTTGCAATGAGTGGCTTTGCAATCCTTACCTAAAACATACTTCAGAATGGCAGGAAATGCAAAAGTAATCTCAAGAGGGGAGAAGATATTGCACAAATTTTCCATCCATAGTAATTTTAATTAAATTCTAGAGACTTGCCCCCCAAAGAAGAACAAGAGATTAATTTATTAAAATTATTGCTGTATTTAGCAGCTCGTAACATCACCAACATGCAAATTCTGTGATTTAGATTTAATACAAATATTTCAAAATACAGATCTGAAAAATGTTCTCCATTTTTATTACAGGCCTATTCAATAAAATATACACCTTTGGTATAATGTATACTGTTGTATATAGCAAAGCATTTTCATTGTCATCAAAAATATATTTTAGCACTTGCAAATCACAGGGGACTTTAATTCCTCAGATAACCCACAATACTGTATACAGTATCTTGAACCGGCTCATAGATACGTAGACATAATACAGATGTACATTTTCTGTTGGAAATGACAAGTGAAAGATCTTTGAGAATTCTAAACTTACTAATGATTAAGCTACTTAAACTGTCTTTATGCTACTTTCATAGATATAAGACATTATTTTCATTGAAAATATGCTTTAAATAAGGCAATTTTAGTAAGAATTTAAATAGTGTTTTTTTCTTGCATGAAAAACTCATTTTCTCGTAAGGTGTTCATGCCTGTCTTGCTATTCTAAAATCACTACACACAAAGCAATAAAATTACAGAGCTAAGCATCCCCTAAGGATGAAATCACAGTGAAGAAAGATGTGATATACTTTGTTAATCATTGTATCATATCGGATCATATGATGATACCACAATAGAAGAGAGCTGGTTATTTACACAGTGGTTCTGATTGGAAAATGTAAACAAAGATGAGTCAAGCACCTCGGCAATTTACTTGCTAGTTTTAATATCCAGGGTTTTACAATGATGCTCATTAGTTCTCTTGTTAACTTGACATGAGGCACCTGTTTTTAAGGTAAGAAACTGGTCAGATGATGAAATGTCAGTGGGACTTGCAAGTAAATATGAATCTGTTTCCTTTTAGCTCATTGTTAGGTCAAGGGTACACTAATCTACGATCCAAAAAGATGAAATGCTGTCAGATTTGTATGTAGTTTAAGGAGTTCTATGACATAGAGTAACAGTTCTTTTCTAAGACATATGAGCCTAAGAAAATCTCCAGTACAGTAAATAACATTTTAAAATTACTGTTTAGGTAAAATTCGCATTTTAACATAGATTAACAGAAGTCTGATGGCTATTCAGAAACTCTTAGTCCCATTGACACTGTTGGGAATTGGCTTGGAAAAGCTCAAGTGTACTTGAACATTGCTGTAGGTATAAATGCTTGAGCATTAAAAGGTATGAAAGTCGGAGCTTCTTTCCAGAACTAAATGCTTTTTAAGGTTAATTTGAAGGTGAATCCTATTTTTGTAAATTGCTTTTCTCCACCAGAGGACTTCATTACAAACAGAGATTCATTGTTGCAGGAGACAGCTTAGCTATTCTTCCTTACTTCACAGTGTACTTCCCCTCACGGAAGAGGTGTCTGCTGTCTGTGGAAAGTCCACATAACAGGTTCTGTCCTGAGAGTCATGTTCCTGCTTGTGCTACTGGCATAGTAGTATCTTCTCTTTTCTATTATTTAAAGGTGTCTAATCATTCTAGATTCTTCCACCAGGTTCATAATTGTGGTAAACACCTAATTATTAATTTGAGAAGCTAGTAAGTGGCAGATTAGGAAACAACCTCTAGTCTCAGGCTATTCTCAGGAGATCAGTTTTAGAAAGATGTTAAATGCTCATCCTGTATATATGTCTCATTTCCCAGGGTTTCATGAGCTTAAGATTCCACTAACCAGACAAAACTGTCATCCTCACACACTATTCCTACTAATTTTCTTCTCACAAAGGTTTAGAACTTCTGTCCTGTACACAAGTGAGATATAACAGACACTCCTCATTTATGTTTCCAGAAGGTGTTTCTCCAGAAACTCCTCCGTGGCACTTCCTGGTTTCATGAGTTACCATCTCTTAAGAAATAATGATCATTTAAATTTCTCTTCTCAATCCACCTACACATTGTTTTCATGCTGGAATGGCTTGAGCTGATGAATCATGGCTCTTTTCTTTCCTCGCTGTTTATCCTCCTGCCCTTGTAGCTTTGAAGATAATCAGTCAGGCATGTTTCTCTCCCTAAAAGCTATTTTAAAATTGAGAAGTCAATTGAGAATGTCATTCTTAGGAGGGCTGGTGAAGTTTAATATCCAAAGAAAATGATAAGCGTGTCCATGTTAGTAGCAAAGCAATATAGATAGAGGTACTTATCAGAAATCTTAATGAATTTTCAATTACCTTGATTTTTCGCTTCACATTTTGTAATATATTTCATAAAGGTCTGATTTCATCTTTTAAGAGAAGCTTTCAGAGGTTTTAGAATCAGGACCATAACCTGGTCAGAAAAAGAAGGTGGAAAGTGTCAAAATAGTTTCACGATTTGTTTTACTGCACCAGGCAGTATGGATACTTCCGTTTCAACCTCTTTCTAGGTGTTTATCTTCATCTAATGGGAAGAGAAAGTATCCATGCATAACTTGTTATTTGCTTGAGGATATCATTATACAAGAGATAAATACATCTCAAATACTATGGAAGGAATTTGATCAAAGTGCTTTCAGTGTAGAAGATATATTTCACTATAATATTTAACAGTAGATCTAATAAAACAGAGACTTTATTTGGATGTTCTTGAATGACAATAATAAGATTCCCATTTTCAGACAGAGTCCACCTTCACTTGATTGTTGTTTGTAATCAATGGAGAAGGTTTACTTCTCATTCTGTCTCCTGCATCATTAGAACTGTCCTGGAAAAAAACATTTGCTGTACAAAATGTGACAATAATTCTCTTGTATTCTCTTCTGAAGTTCTGGTTCAGGAGTCCATATACTATAGCATTAAGGCAGCTGTTGAAATATGCCATGTAATAACTAGATACAAACAACCATTCTGGAATCCTAGGGATTACAGTTTTGGGGTTGACAGCCACAGCTAGGCCTATAAAGTTCAAGGGAGCCCAGCAGACTGCAAACAGTACAAATACCACAAACATAGTTACAAAGTTTCTGAAGTCGTGTGGTTTCAGCCTAGGGTTGTTGTCTGGTTTAACCCTTCGCCTTACCTGAATAACGAGGATCCATATTCTCAAGTAACAGAAAGTAACTACGGCTATGGGAAGAAGGAAATGGAAAAACACAACTGCTATTGTATATGCTGAGCTCACAGATTGTGCAAATGTACAAGAGTAAATCCTGGGGTCATACTGTAGTGATCCCACAAACAGGTTGGGCACGATAGCAACAAATGTTAGGACCCATATAAGAACAATATAGCACAGTGAATTCTTGTCGCTGTACAGCCTGTCATATTTGAGACTGTGGCAGATATAGCAGTACCGATTGATAGCGATGCCTGTAATATTGAAGATTGATCCAATGACACTTAGGCCCATCAAGAAGCCACTAATCTGGCAGTGTAGGTATCCCAGTTTCCATCCGTTGTGAAACACAGATGTGAGGACCAGTGGATATGGGTAGATAGCTACAATCAAGTCTGCAACTGCCAGGCTTACAACAAACACATTTCCTGTAAAATAAATATAAAAAGGCAAGTATTAGTTTTTCTTTTGCTCTTTAATGTAACTTCTGCTCTCAATATATTAATGAGCAGCCTTAATTGGAACACTTTAAATATAATTAGCTTCTAATTTCTAGATCGAAATTCATTATCTCAGGAATAAGATGCTCATTTTTAGTCTAAAAAGGTATTTTAAATTAAGGATGCCCCTTTTAAGAGAAAACTATTTTTAAGCTTAATTACCATGACCTACTATATTTATCATGTCATTTATTTGGATTCTTCCAATCACACAGACTTAGAATTCACATAAAATTAAAATATTCATAACTTTATGCTTTGTATTGTTTTTAAATAGCCTCTCTTGAAAAATCAGCAGAAATAATATTACTAGTAAATTTCAAAACTCACATTCACTTCCTTATCTAATCCTTATTAATCCCTATCTAATCTAATCTAATCTAATCTGTTTCCCTTTCATTCCCTTTTATTACTCCTTAACTTTTCCAGTCCTTAAATGAAAATTTCTTTTCTCCTATTTATTTTTCAAGCTCCCATGACGTTAACATGACTTTTATAGTGACTGTCTTTGAATCTGCTCACTAGCACTTATCTAAACTAAACTTCTAAGAGTCTAGCGGAACACAGACTTAGTTGTCTTTCTTAAACTGAGAGACTTGCTTTTCAGTAAAAATGTGATGCTGGGAAGTGATCGAGACAGTTCCCATACACTGTTGATGCCCCATTTTTCTGTGCCTCCAACTAGGAAAATGAAGCAATGAAACATTCTCTTAGTTCACTTTTAAAAAAGGGAGATGATAGAACCTCTCTCTGTTCTTCAAAGACAATGGAATGCATCATGATTTGAATTAATCTTTTCAGTATAGATTATATTTTCTTTTTTTTAATTGCTTAGATGATAACTAATCTGAATGCCTCCCAGCCATTCTAGTTTCTAAGAAGAAGCTCACAAGATACATTGATGTTTTATTTGTTTTTTAAAAATAACTATTACATGTATTGGTCTAGTTGTTCATGTCCCTTTCTACATAAAGCTATAAATGTGTGTATATATATATGCATGTATATAAGTATATAAATTCATATATACATAGGCATTCGAGTGTTTGAGATTCCATTTTGCAATTCTGAGATTATTAAGGAAGATGAAATACAAGCTTCTATTGCAACCTGTAATAAAGTACATTGTTAGCTTTAGATGATGTGGAATTTCATTATTAATCCAAAGTGGGGTTGGTGAATTGTTTTGTGTATTTATTTTGAGCAGACAAAATACAAACAACTAAAAATAGTATAAAAGAAAAGGTAAAAGCATCTATAGAACAATAAGGCATTCTATCTCAAACATCTTAAAATGCATATTCTCTCACTAGTCTGGCTTTAAATGGCCAGTTAAAAATATTAAGCCGGCAAACACTGACAGAGAAAAACATAGAAATTATCTGTCTCAGGATGCTACTTACACTGTCATGTATAAATTTTGATACATGCAAAAATACCACATTTGATATTTATACTAATGGCCTCAATTAAAAGACTGCTACACCAGTTATCATAGATTTTGTATCTGGATTTATAAATAACTTTCTTGTGATAGTGTCTGTAGTTGTTTCCTCTTTGACTGGGAATTCTCTGCCAGACTGAAATATGTTTATCCTGAAGCCTTTGGCAGAATTCCAGATCATTTCAGCAAAAACATCAGAGCTCTTTTAAGCAGAAGATGACATGGAAAAAAATCCATTGCTTTAAGAATTTACCCTTAACATAGTGGCAAGTGATACAAGAATACGACACTTTATGGAATTTAAAGCTCTGATTTTTTCTTATAAATAGAGAAATGGAAAGTAAATGGAAATTTGCTGTTGGCAGGTTTTTTCCCCTATCCAGAATATTGCAGAATTGATAAAGTTGTAACATATAAACTCCAGGCCATTCACATATAAACAACTTCTTAAAATATAAGCAACTTCAGGCCATTCCTTTGGGTTCTGCCACTGGTCATCACAGAGAAGAAATCAGTGTCTGCCCCTCCTCTTCCCCTCACAAGGAAGTTGTAGACCATGATGAGGTCTCCCCAGTCTCCTCTTCTCCAGGCTGAACAGACCAAGTAATCTCAGCTGATCCTTTATACGGCTTCTCCTCAAGGCCCTTCACCATCTTCATTGCCCTCCTTTGGACACTCTCTAGGAGTGTAATACCTTATATTACAGTGCCCAGAGCTGCACTCATTATTCAAGGTGAGGCCCCACCAGTGCAGAGCAGAGCAGGACAATCTCCTCCCTTGATGAGCTGGCAATGCTTTGCCCGATATCCCCAGAGGACACGGTTGGCCCTCTTGGCTGCCAGAGCACTGCTGACTCAGACTCAACTTGCCATCGACCAGGACCCCCAGGTCCCTTTCCATGGCACTGCTTTCCAGCATCTCATTCCCCAGTCTCTACATACAGCCTGGGTTGTCCCATCCCAGGTGCAGAATCTGCCACTTTCCCTTGTGGAACTTCATATGGCTGGGGATTGCCTAGTTCTCTAGTTTGTTGCAGTCTCTCTGCAGGGCCTCCCTGCCTTCAAGGGAGTCAACAGCCCCCCCAGTTTTGTATCATCTGCAAATTTTCTTGGTATCTCTTCTAGTCCTGCCTCCAAATAACTTATGAGGATGTTGAAGAGCACAGGGCCCAAGATGGAGCCCTGCAGAACTCCACTAGTGACAGGTCACCAGTCTGATGTCACCCCATTCACTGTTACCCTCTGTTCTTGACCCATGAGCCAATTGCTCACCCACCACATGATGTGTTTATCCAGCTGTTGTGCTGGACAGTTTGTCCAGAAGGATCCTGGGAGAGACAGTATGGAAAGCTTTACTGAAATCCAAAAAGATGACATTAACTGGCTTGCCTTGATGAACTAGGTGGGTTACCCTGTCACAAAAGGAAATTAGATTTGACAAGCAGGACTTTCCTGTCATGAAGGCGTGCTGGCTGTGACCAGTGACTCCATTGTCTTTCAGGTGTTTTTCAATACTTTCAAGAATAATCTACTCCCTACCTTTACTAGGCACAGAAGTGAGACTGACAGGCCTGTAGTTTTCAGGGTCCCTCTTCTTGCCCTTCTTGAAAATCAGGACAATGTTCACCAGCTTGCAGAGGTCAGCTGGGACCGCTCCAGATTCCCAAGACTACTCGAAAATCGAGAGAGAGGTTTTGCAATGACATCAGCCAGCTCCTTGAGAATTCTGGGATGAATCCCCACCAGGCCCAAAAGACTTCCAGCTGGAGCAGCAGATCTCATAGTTTCAGGGTTGACTGATTGATCATTCTTGCAGTTGATCATTCTTGCAGCTCAGAGCACAGATACCCCCTTGGTCCATAATTTGTGTTGAAGATAGAGGCAAAGAAAGTGTTAAACACTTTTGCCTTGTCTCTGTTTGTGACTATCCTCGTTCTGTAACAGACCAATGATATCGCTATATTGCCTATTGTCATTTATATATTTGAAAAAGCTCTTTTTATTGTCTCCCACATTTCTGGCAGCTTCAACTCCAGCTGAGCTTCGGCTGCACAATCTTTTTCCCTACGGTGACAAGCAGCATCTCTGAATTTTCCCTATGTCACTTGATCTTACTTCCACTGGGCGTACACCTTCTTTTTTTGCCTTATTTCCCAGAAAAGATCCCTGCTCAGCCAAACCAGCCTTCTGTCTCGTCTGCTTGCCTTCTGACATTTGGGAATTTCCTGCTCCTGTGCCCTTAGGAGGTGATGTTTGAAAAGTGACCAGCATTGATGGACCCCAGAACCTGCAAAAAACATTTTCCCAGGGAACTTTACTTACTAACCCTGAGCAGCCTTAAGTCTGCTCTCCTCATGTCCACAGCTGAGATTTTGGTTGAAAGAATTTTATATATATATACATACATATATATATATAAATATATATATATTTGCTTATATTTGCTTATATTTGCTTAGCTGAAGACTGCTCATCCTCATCCACTGAAACTTCCACTGGCAGTCACTGTTAATATTGCCATTATCGTCATTAGTTACCACTTGAGCCAAATGATAAGGACAAAGTTAAAAGTAGGAGGGGATTTTTCTTTGCTGAAAGGCAGTAGGTGGTATACTTTTTCTCTGAATAGTTTTAGCTTTCGAAACAACAGAGCCTAGGAAGAGTAGGAACTCTGTCTCTGCGTCAGCCAAATTTCAGGCTTCCATAAACTCATGCATCACGAGTTTATGAGTTCCAGCTTTTCTCAGTTGGCTGCAGTGGAGCGACAAACTGAAAGTCTTGGAAACACAAGCTGTTTCATATGAAAATTGGAGGCTAGCAGGATATCCCAGCAGCCCATCTTTAAAAATAAAATTAAAAATCATGAGTTTGGAAACCAAGTCCTAAGCTGCTAGATCATGGTTAGTATGTCAGCCGAATGAAAAAAGCATAAGGCTGGAAAATGCTCAGAAACTACATACCTGGTTGACTTTTTGCTTGACTTTCAGAAAGAGTTAGCTCAAACAAGAATTCAGATACACTTTCCTTGTGAGTAAAGAAACTTTGTTGCAAAGACAAAATAGAAAATTCAAGTAAAAAAATTTTGGAGATTTAGTATGCCTGTTGTATATTTTGAGATTCATTGAGTCAGGCTCTGAATTTGGACCTGGAATTATGTTGAGCTTTTATATGGTATCTACTATACTATTTAAAAATAGGAATCTAGCTTTAAGTACCACAAATCAATGGAAAATATTGAAAATTTATGAAATTCATATATTTGTATATATATGTATATATTGTGAAATTAAACCCTTATGTTTGTAGAGCACTTGGCACTGTAAAGGTGAGTACTTCAAAAAAATATATGTAGGAAAAAATTAACTTTTATCTTCAAAGTAGGTTTGAAAAGAATGCTATAAATGAAGCCTGAAGCTCTGTATTGAACTCTTATAAAAGGCCACAAAATCAAAATCTTGAATAACTCTTTCTTGAAGAAAATTCTCTTTAGAGAGTGATACCACATTACTGTGAAAAAATGTGACTTGTGTAACTAAAGAATATATTATTATACATTAACACCAGTTAACTGAACTGAGAAGGCAGGGGTTGAATTTCTTGACTTTTACATAAGCAAATAAGCTTTAATAAATGTGCTATGGATGAATGTGGGAAGAAAGATAGTCTACTGCTAACCAGCTTTAGCAGGTCATGTTTTTTGATGCTGTCTAAAGCAACATCCCATTAAATATTTTCACCACCCTTGCTGAAAAGGATGCACTTCTGCTCAACGAACACATAGCAACATCAGATCTACCTGTTGAATATAAAGTTGCATTAAAGTAACAGAAAAAAAGCATTTTCCCAGATGTTCTGACTTTTCCAAGAGCACAATACTACATAAACTGAGTGTAAAAACTGTGACCCTGACAGATTATAATAAAAAATGCATATGGGGTTTTCAAAATGTCAAAATTAATATAAGAGCCTCAAATAAGAACTACATGATGTAGTTGTGTCAGTACCAGCTTGTATTTGCTATTCAAACATATACAAATTATTATGTGGGTTGTTATTCCCTAGATTTAGTATTAAGCATGTCCTGAACGGGTATTAGAAAGTTTGCAAAAATTTCTAGCAACTTAAATAAGTGCAGAATATTAATGGAAAAAAAATTACAGTTACATAGTCCAGGTAGTGCTGAATGCCTCCCACAGACTTAAACTGAAGGGTTGAACACTTTGCCAGCAGATCAAAAATGACTAATTCTGTTGGCAATTCTAGGAGAACTGAGGGAGATGTGGTCTACAGATCTCTTTCCTTCAGTGTTGAGACTGTGAAGTACTTTAACTCTTCCAAAACATTTAGCCTGGGGGAAAAAAATATAAAAAAGGGAAACAGCTTATCAGCAGTGTGTCCTGGTGGCCAAGAAGGCCAACAGCATCCTGGCCTGCATTAGGAATAGTGTGGCCAGCAGGAGCAGGGAGGTCATTCTTCCCCTGTACTCAGCACTGGTGAGGCTGCACCTTGAGTACTGTGTCCATTCTGGGCCCCTCAGTTTAGGAAGGACATGGAGATGATTGAGCATGTCCAGAGGAGGGCAACGAGGCTGGTGGGGGGCTTGGAGCACAAGCCCTATAAGGAACGATTGAGGGAGCTAAAGTTGTTTAGCCTGGAGAAAAGGAGACTCAGAGGTGACCTTATCACTCTCTACAACTTCCTGAAAGGAGGTTGTAGTCAGGTGGGAATTGGTTTCTTCCACCAGGCAGCAACTGACAGAACAAGGGGACACAATCTCAAGCTGCACCAAGGAAGGTATAGGTTAGATATTAGAAAGAAGTTCTTCACAGAAAGAATAATAAAGTTTTGGAACAGTCTGCCCTGGGAGGTGGTAGAATCACCATCCCTGGATGTGTTTAAAAAAAGACTAGATATGGCACTAGGTGCCATAGTCTAGTCGAGGTGTTAGGACATGGGTTGGACTCGATGATCTGGGAGGTCTCTTCCAACCTAGTAATTCTGTGATTCTGTGATTCTATAATGGAACAAAAAAACCCCAACGTTTTAAAGCACTAGGCACTCCAGGTAGAGTTTTTTGGTACTCAGGAAATCTGAGTGAATTTTAGAGAAGATCTCATATTGCTGGCAAACTTGGTAGGGCTATTTCCTTTTTTCCCCAAGATATTCCTACACCTTTTAATATTGATTGCTAGGTCACTACTTCTGTTTACCTATTTCCTTTATAAATGCTGCGTTGGTTTCTTACAACAAATGCTTTCCACAAACCATCATGTTTTCATCATCTTGCTACATTTTGAAGAACATACCATCATGTATCCTGTTTATGCATTAGTGCTTCAGCTTGCACCAATTTTAGGTAAGAGAGGTTTAAAGTCTTGATGTTAAATGGAACTGCTTTATCTTTTAAGACAAAACAGTACACGTAGCAGTCATTGAAGTCATACACAAGGATCTTGTTTCAGTGGCCATTGACTCAGACCTCTAATGTTTACTTGTTAAGTATATCTTAAATGAAAGAGGATAGTGTAAAAAGTAGTATTGTTTGACCAATTACCAGATCAAACTTAATTTCTACCATTCTTATCTATTGTCTTTTTATCATTTGTAAGATATTGCTAGATATACTAACAGTAATTTCCAACTGTTTCATAACTAGCCTTAATTAACAGGACACTTTTGTATAAATTTAGATCATGTTTTATACATATTGTGTTGTATTTAAATATCATACTGCCAAGATTGTTATATCCACAGTTTTAATATATTTAATGGTACAAAATGTCTACTTACATTTTAAAGCACTGGTTTCCGATCACTCTAATATGTCTATTGATTTGCTTCAAGGATAACTTACAGATTTTTTTTTGGCATTATGAAATCTTTCTCATTAATCCAGCCCTTGCTCAAAAGGGTAATCTGAGAGTTTATGCTGCTATCTGAAAACAAGACTATGATTAGATACTCACCACTGAATGCCTGCAGCATTAGGAACTTTAAGTGTGATATCTCATAGCTGAGTACAGCATCATACTGACACATCTGCATCTAGCAAAAATGGCAGCATTGGTAGACAGCTGGCAAAACATCTGGTTTATAAAACTAGTATCTCCCTTTCACAACTGAATGGTTGGAGTGAACAAGTCTTTGATTCTAGAATGTAAGACAATCACAAGAAATAAGGCAATGGGGTAGTTAATGAAGACAGCAAAATGAGAAGACTAAGCTTAATATTCTATACAATATATTTCATTTTGCCATTAAGAGAAGAACTTCCTTAGAAAGGCATCTTGTCAGGCCTCTGCTTCTCATGATTGCTTCCATGCACAAAATGGTGTCTTAATGACAAATATTAAAGTTAGATTTGTTTCATATTCCATGAATATTTTTGCCCTGAATATTGTTCCATTAGCAATGATATCTCACTTGTAAGACAAAATAAACAACTACAAAATCAAGGAGTGAAAGCTGTTTTTAATTTAATAAAACCTCCTTGTTTGTGTACCCAGAGATAGAGCTTAGCTCTACTTAGTTTCTTCTCCCTGGGACATTAACCAGTCATAATGTTTTAAAAAAAGTGACACCAGTCCATAATTTTTCTAGCATTAAATTAATATTGGAAAGTTTGGGATTCCACAGCAATCATGTTCAACAAAAATTGTTACATTAAAATACCTGTAAGTGCGGCCAATGACCACTGTTTCTTAGGCAAAATCCCAAAGTCAAGTAAGGTTACCTAGACAAGCAAGTAGGCAGACAGTCTCAGCTTCACTGAAGAAAGATTTGAAATGCCTAAGAAGCTAACAGTCCTTGAAGCTTAGTATCAAAACAGCACAAAACAGCTGAGCAAAAATGTGGGGATGAATATTACATAAGTTCCAGTTACTCCTGGGAGCTTCATTCACTTTACAGATCATAATATCAACTCCCCTAGATCTGAAAAGTCTATTTTTAAACTAAAGGCACTATTTATAAACCTGTCCTGAATCAAGAAGTCCACATGCACATTAAATTTGAATAGCGTGATGGGCCTGTGGGGTTTGCTTCTCATTAGCAAATTAACCCTGATGCTGCAGGTGGTGATGCAGGGAAATGGGAAAGGCTTAAAGCCTACATTTAACCTTTTAGCTTCAAGCATATGTAGGAAAACCCTTCTCTCTTCTTTCAAGATGAAAAAAAACCTTGTATTACTCCATCATTTTCATAAAACCTCATTCAATTGTATATTTCTGTCACATTATAGAAGAATTTTTCAGACCTTCTATCACCTAGCTGGGACATTAATGAAACCAGCATTGTAATTACAGACATGGCAACTGCCTAAAAGTGTATTGGTGTCAGGCAGGTAACTCATTAGCACTGAGGAGAGTATTAAATATTTGAGGTTTAAACTGGTTTACAGTCTTACTAAGGCAGAGATTCTTAGTGTCATAGACAAGTTTAGATACAGAAATTACCTAAGTAACCTCAAGTTTTAACTGCAACTAATAAAATTCAGGGTGATGAATTTTATAGGGCTGGACAGCTGGAGAACTGCATAACAGTATATTCTATACAACAATATATTTGAGAGATATTGAATAATAGATTTGGTTTAGAGCATGCTATCAGAATTATCCATGTTGTAATGCTTTATTTCACTGTGATGCAAGTTGGAGAAAATTTTACATAATCAGTTCAGCATAAATGAAAGATTACTGATGCACCCAGAAAAGAAAATGTTATATCATAATTAGATTAATTATCACACAGAATCTTCCAGTGAAGCTGCAGCAACAATTAAACTTGAAATGCCTATGCCATCTTCTGGCCAAGAAAATCAGATGCACGAACAAGCAATTGACAGAAAATGGCAGAGTATTCAGAATAAAGAAAAGGTTGGGTATCAGGTCCAAGTTGACAGTAACCAAACAGTATGCAGATGTGATTAAGTAGTTTTGTAGATACACCAAACAGCATACAATTCTCTGTGACTTTATTACCTACCATCTTTTTGTGCAGTTCCACAACACATGTGAGTGAGAAAGCTATTGCTCTGCTTCTTACAGTCTAAAAATACTTGTCGGTGCTATTCTTGGTGGTTCAGTCATGAGAGGAAAGTGATGTGAGTTTACTGTCAGGCAAAGAAGGGAATTGAATCCTTATGCTGGATGAGTGCTACAGACTTGGGGATGTATCTTGCCTCTGGCAGTTTTGTATGACATGCCAGGGCTGCTTTGAAAACGTCTCTTATATTGGACCTCTCACATGATAGACTACTTAGTCTGTACTAGGCAGTAGATTTAGTAGGTACGTGGGATCTTGAATTACTCAATACTGGCAAGATGAAGGTATTTCTGGGAACGACAATAAGGATAGCGCTATCTGCTGGACGAATTTATGTGACAAGAAATGTAAAGCACCTGAGGAAAGTAGCACTAAAGAAAAGGCTTGGACTACCATTCCCCATTTAGGTAGCTAATTTAGGAGTAGATAGGAGTTGACCAAAGATACTTTGTGAACTTATACTTAAAAAACCTAGAAGTGGTCAGGGTCTGGGGATCTAGGTCTTTTTTAAGGATTCTTAAAAAATGCCACTTTAAAAAGTACTTTAAATAGCTCTCAGAGCTACAGTGCACCTCAGGATACACTCATCTTTCTGTTACATTACACAGTGGCAGGAAATATTTTGCTTTGAGATCATACATTGTAGGTTCATGTCCAAGATATTTTGCCTTAGAAGAAGCAGCAAATTGAACAAAACTTCTGTTCTTTAACAGAAATGTCTAAAATTTTATCACAGTAATATCTAGCTAATACATATTTACCTTGGTAGCAAGATTGTATTAAACTGCCACAGTCATACTGTTTTACAGTTTTAAAACATAGAAATAAAAGATGAAAGTGACTCTTGTCACCCATACAAGGTGAACTAAGACATAACATAAAATACCAAGAAGGCTTGTAATGACAATAAAGTGAATCAATGGACTCTGCTGTTTTGCTGGTGAAAGTTAGAAACCAGGGTGGGCAGATGTAGGTGGATGTTTCAAGTTCTTTGACCCTGGTTTTGGCTCTGATATCTGCCTGGCCTGTTCTTTCTACAGTTCACTGGGCAGGTGTGTTTTCATGGTCAGGACACCTATCCCCTTTGAACATTAGCCTCTTCTACCATGATGACAGTATTTCAGAGATCAAATAGATTTGCCTGAATAACTTATCCACTTTTACAGAAGGGAATTATATTACCACTTCTGATTTGATCTTTTCTATCTCTAATTTCTATGATTCATTTGGGAGGAAAAAAATTCTGTGGACAGCCTGTTCTCCAACAAGGTATTGCCTAAATGTTACAGAACACTGAGGTTCAGCAAGCTGTATGAAACTTATTAGAATAACAACACTGCTGATGTCAGAGGATCATGCTACTGAACTGCATCACAGCAGAATCGGTACAAGAGTACTTTTCCCCCCTTCAACTGTATTTCCATTAGAGACTGGAAATAAATGAAAAGACAAAAATGATACTATCAGATAAATAAAACTAATAATACAGTGGAGAGACTAAAACAAACGAAAGGGGAAAAGCAGACAAAAGCTGAGGAATGTTTGTGAAATATAATTGTGTTTTATATCTGTACAAAATCTCACAGATCTGTCAGGACTGGTGCTAGAAAATGCACGAAGATACTGTCTCTTCCCTTCCAAGCGCTAACATGTATTTTGAGAAAACAAGTAGGAGAAAATAGGAGAGTGAGGGTGCAACTATATAACTGATAGGAGACTTCTATACTGCATAAAACATTGCAAACACAGAATTGTTTTCCTGAATATCTTTGAAAGTCACACTTTTATGTAACAGGATTTTGTGTCTGAATGTGTCCATAGAATTATCCATGGAATGAAAAAGAACTTAAAAAAACTCTCAAGAGAACAAAATAGTCCATTTTCTTTCTGTTATGACTAATAACAGTATAGGTGGTCGTTTAGACAATGTATTTAACTACAGAGTCCACAGCAGACAGCAAAACTAATGAAACAGGTTCCTAAAACAGTCTTCCTAGTTCTTTCTTCAAAAATCAGCAATGGTATTATATGTGCCCCCAAAAAATGGAAAATAGCATTATAGAAAAATATCACTTATATATAGTCAAACGTGCGTTTAATCTTCCTTCCTCTACCCAGTCTTTATTTCATTATTTCTTTCCTTCTTTTTCTTATTTATTCTATCACCACATCTTTTCTCTCCTTACTGCCTTACAACTCAAAATCTTTTACATTTCTGACAGAAGCCTTTTGCCTCCCTGCTTTCCCATCCTTTCCTCTGTTCTGTGTTGCCCCAAATTCCTTAGAAAAGGTGAGAAGACACAGATGATTGTCATACTTCACTTCTACCTTATCAGTTTGATGATTTTGAGACTGTCATTATCAAAGACCCAGGTGCCTTCAGTTCTTCCTCCCACCCTTTCAGTTATTTTCTCTACATTGCTACAGCAAAAAATCAAGTTAGATGGTCCCAGACCAGAGGAGAGCTAGTGAAATTGTATCAAGTATCATGGGGAATTCACCAGAATACATGCTATCTTAATTGCAATATTAGTGGGGTTTGTTTATGAAAGTAACTGATGGTATCAAGAATTCTTGCTCTTCTATAGTATCTGAAATGCATTTTGCACTAGAAACTAAAAGAATGGCAAATAAGCGGAACTTCTATATGCATGGCAGCAACGTGAAGGATCTTAATACCCATCTTCTCTGCAGTCTGTCTTTTTTCTTTATGAGTAACAGATAATCGAACCCAGGATACAGGATGTGGGAAAAAACTCTGGATTAAAAAAGAATGAAGACTCCATGATATGTAGTTCCTTTCCTCTGTAAAAAGGTTTAAAAACATTGTGAAATTTGCTCCAGCTATTGGACTAAAATAGACTGTTCCAGTTCAACACTAGAACACCTACACTATCCTCCTGTGTCTGTGTATATCCACAGCCTGCCAGGAGAATCCTTTTCTTAGCATGCACTTTTGTAACTTGATAGGCACCCACACCATTTGCAGGGTTCTACACCTTCCACACTAGGGTAAAAATATGGTAGGAAACATAAATTAAACTTAAACTGGTTACACTGAGTGTCAAGCAAATTCAAAATATGACAAAACAATAATTTAGGTTTCAGACAACTTCAGATAGCAGATATTCTGGATTGTGGCAGTAAGCAACTAAAATCATAGCCCTGACAATTTAAGTGTGTCAAAATCTTAGAGGCATTAGTATATTTTCTTCCATTGTATTATTAAAAATAAAATGGATTTAGGTATAGAATAGATTTATATGAAATTAAGGAAGTAGGTAGTTTATCCCTTTTTGTCCTGATTCATATAGGTAATTAATTATAATTATTTAACATCTATATAGTACAATGGACCTAGAATGTTTGTTTGCTTATATTAATGTGAATTTTAAAATAGTTTGCTGACAAAACCTACAGCTGAAATTTTATATTAGTGGAGAAAGAATGAAGACATTGTTCTACCTTAAGTAAAATCTGTATTTTAATTTGTATCATAAAAGTTGCAAGAAATACACATTTTATCTGCACCTATACTATTTTTTCCCCCTGAAGATCTAATTTCTAGTCCTCTGATAAAACTAAAATGGATGTCAACAAATAAAATTCTCAGTTTTCTAATGTTATCTTCATTACTAGTAGCAATAGTCTATAGAAAACTTGAGACAAAATTTAACATTTGTGACATTTGAATGACCATAAAAATATTTTAATTTATTTTAAGGCCTGGCAGGATTCTTATCTTTGTACAATTTAGTTTCTTCATTACAAAAGCAATTGCCAGTATAGATAAAACAACAAGAACAAAGTGAGAATTCACAGAACTTTAAAAAATATTCTTCAGTCACTATTCCTTTAATTCTTTGGACAAATAAAGACAAGACATCTTTATTTTTTTTTCAGTATTTCTTCTGAACAGTCTGAAATAGACACTCTGACTTCATGGCAGGCAAAAAATTAAACTAGCCTAAATTCATGACAATACCTTTACAGTATACAATAATATGAGAAGGACTGATGCACATGTACATCATCGAGTTATTCTGCAATGAGATATACTATTATACTTGTAGTTAATTAATAGTTAATTAATATACCTCCACTGAAATTTTAACTGAATGATCTATTTTTTGCTATCTGAATAACAAAACTTTCACAGATGTTGGCTCTCGGTTGACCAAGCTCTAGAACTTATAATGAGAATGAGAATTCATTTATTGCTTCTTGCTTCCTTCATTTTTTTTTTTTTTTACCTGCATGATGGGATTTTTCAGATAGCCCAGAATAAAATTTCCAAGCAGTAATTATTTCAGAGAAACTAGTAAAAGAAACAGCCAAATACAATTGCCCTTTAACATCATAGAAGATTTCAGGTATTTCCACCCATACCTCATGTAAGTGAGGTCAACCTCTTGAAGGATTTTTCTTCTCTTTAGCAACTATTGACATACAACTCCAAAATTCTTCAATATCCTCTTGATTAATTAGTCAGAAAATTCATGACTTTTACATTTAATTCTTATTAGAAATAAAATGGGGTTTGGATTTGTGCCTTTTATCGTAACAGTATTAAATGGAGTTCTTTACTAAGAACTCCTTTACATGGAGATGTAACTTAGCATACAGATGAATTTGCCGAATCATTGCATCCTTAGAAGTAGGCTTTTGACTACAAAAAATTGGCTAAAATAATGATTTAGCTAAGTCCACTGACAAGCTGAAGTAGTGTTAGTGAGCAAATGAGTGCCTCTGTGTACTGAATATAACTCAAAATTATACTATTGAACTGCTATTCATCTCCATCTTGTTTTAGTTTACTTGCCTGTTCTCTGGGTTTGGGTTTTACTTTCACGAAGAGCAGTGTGGAATTTTGTAGAAAGCATTTATTTTTCTTTTGCTTAAGACTGAACTGTTTGTTTACCAGGGAATGTAGTCATGGGACATGAGACTATGGCACCAGCTAACAGGGGAGAAGTATACAAATGCTGTTCACATTCAGTACCTACATATATCTTCAGAACTTATCACTCAATGTTCTTCCTTAACCTGTAGCACTAGACCGTCCAGTACAATGAAATAAATTGCTGAAACCTATACTTGCTGTCAAAAGTATTGGATTTTGCATTATAGTAATTTCAGCATGGTAGCGTTTAAAAGCTCCGTTATGATATTTCATCTGAAGTATTTGTACCCATTGATTTTTGTTATGACTCAGAAATATCCTAACCGCTCACTTCGAGAAACCAAACACAATTTGTAAAACTAACTTCAATATCTCCAGTGTAAAAAATGTGAATCGTTTTACTCTGTGAAAACAAAACATATTTGGAAAACTGTACTACCATTATAATCTGAGTCTCATAATGTTATGTATATATTATCTTTGCTGTCAAACCTCCTTTGCTTTTTTAGTGCCTATTTTTTCTCTTCCAGTTTTTTTTCTTTGTTTAGATGTTAACAAAAATCTTACCAAAAAAAAAAAGCTTTTAAGCAAGTTCAAAAGCTATATATAGACAGCTAAAGATAGTATCCTTTTAAATATTCAGTAAAAACTTTTCCAGTTCTCCCTCTGAATCTTACTGCTCAGTTCTTCATCTTTTTTTAGGAACAGGTTTTTAGTGTGACAACATACTTTATTATTTAACAAAACTTAACAAACCAAAACTCAACACTACTACTTATGAAACTAAAAATAAAGAAGGCACCCAAAGAAAGGTGGGATAATTATCTCAATGAATATTTAACAAAAAAAAAGGATTTCCATGTTGAAAGGATGCCAAAAAGAAGTGGTTCTGTATAATCAATGTATTTAAAGATACCATGTATTTATAGTATTACAAAATCTGACAAGAAGTTTATTGCAAAGAGGAATGAGCGGTAAGGAAGCCTTAGCTTCAGACAGCACTGAGCAGTACTTCTGAATTTCTTTACTTGGTTCTATTAGGGAATAATGCTCTCATTTTTTAAACAATATCCTTGTAAAATGTTCTAGAGGTGACTGAATGCCAAAAAAAAGGTGGTTGGGGATAGGAAGTGTCTTTCACATCTCAGTTAAAACCTCCCAGATTTTTCTTACTTTAGTTTCAGAAAGATCTGTATTTAGCTTTTTAGGTGAAAAGATTTCTTCAGCAGTTTTGAAAGACAGCTTAAGCTCCTCAGAGAGCCACTTTAGCTGTTTCCATGTATGAGCACAAAAATGTCTGCTTTAGCATATTAATGTAATTTTTAAAGTAACAGCAGAAGAGCTTCCCTTAAATATCTGGCAATTCTTCAGTCAAGTCTAACAGCCTTCATTTTTCTGGAGTAAAACTGGTCATAATGCAGAAATTAACTATTTCGGTAACGTAAAAAACCTCCTTCTAACTCTTTTACTGAAATTGTTTCAGTTGCAATCATTGATGGGCAATAGTAGAATTTGCTGGCATTATAGTCATTTGCTGATAGAGTTGAATTCATATTTTAGGAAAGTCCAAGGGGATTTTTTTTTTTTTAATATAAATTCCAATATCTGGAATAGTAGTGTCAGTTCTTTACAATATTTCTAGGTACATTTTATTAACAAGCTTGCTTCCTGTAAATTTGGTGTTGAAGTCTGTTGAGCTGGTCAGAGCTTTAATACAGACCAGTCAACCTTCTTATGGTGAGATCAACGAAGAAAACCATGTAAGACAGAGAAAAATAAACCCCCAAAGAGTTTCCCCCTGCCTTTTTTGTACTTCCAAGGCAAATCCTTTCTTCCAGGACTGACTTCAGTCAGTTCAAGGTCTATGATGGTCTACTGTCATCCTCTACTCATTTCTTAGGCCTGATCTGTTTCTGCTCTTCTTGACCATCTCATCTCCTGCCATAGCTGCAACTTTAGTCTTCTTGATGCTTTCCTATGCCTTACCTTCCAGCTGGCCAGTACTTGCTTTCATTGACATTGAGATGCTTGAAGGCATCCAAGAGAAGGGCAACAAGGCTAGTGAGAGGTCTGGAACACAAGCCGTAAGAGAAGAACTGTCTGAAATTCAACAAAGGCAAATGCAGGGTCCTGCACCTAGGAAGAAATAACATCATGCACCAGCACAGGCTAGGGACTGATCTAGAAAGCAGCTCTGCAGAGAAGGATCTGTGGGTCATGGTGAACAACAAGCTGTCCATGAGCCAGCAGTGTGTCCTTGTGGCCAAGAATGCCAATGGTATCCTGGGACGCATTAGGAAGAGCATTGCCAGCAGGTCGAGAGAGGTGATCCTGCCCCTCTACTCAGCCCTGATGAGGCCACATAGGAAGTGCTGTGTCCAGTTCTGGGCTTCTCAGTATAAGAAGAAACTCTTGGAGCAAGCCCAGATGAGGGCAGCAAAATTGATTAAGGGATTGGAGCATCTCACTTACAAGGAAAGGCTGAGGGAGCTGGGCTTGTTCAGCCTTGAGAAGGGATGACTGAGAGGGGGCCTCATCAATGTCTATAAGTATCTGAAGAGAGGGTGTTGAAGATGGAGGCAGGCCCCTCTTGGTGGTTCCAAGCAATAGGACAAGAGGCAATGGGCAGAAACTGAACGGGAAGTTCCACCTGAATTCAAGGAAAAACTTCTTTATTGGTCATGTGACTGAGCACTGGAACAGGCTGCCCAGAGAGATTGTGAAGTCTCCCTCACTGAAGATATTCAAGAACCATCTAGATACAACCTATACAATGTGCTCTAGGATGACCCTTATTGAGCAGGGAGTTTGGTCTAGATGACCCCACAGTTGTCCTTTCCAATCTTATTCAATCTGTGATTCTGTCAAAGTGTCTACCTCAGCTTGGTCACAAAACCTTTCCTCTGATGATGAATTGTCTGAACATCAGACTGACTTGGAGTCAATATCACTGAGCATTGCTCAGAATAGGAACTTACTGCTGAGCAAGTCCCTAAACTGGGAAGAATAGGTGGTAAAATAGATGTTAAAAGTGACCACACGGCAAAACTCCTCCTTGTGACTGGATACTGAGATAAATGAAAAAAAAAACCACTGGATGAGAATGGGAGTTCTAGTGTAGGGAGGAAAGATTTTACCACAGAGGCATATGTTCTTCTGGAGTAAATAGATTAAATTTAAATTACAGGTGTTAAAGTGGAAAATAATGTTCTTTAGTTACTGTTCCCTTTTAGTAACTCCTGACCTACAAGACATGATACGCTTTTGCTCCAGGACTTATTTAGAAAAGAAGTAAGAAAGTTGTTGGGATGCTAGTTGTTCAGTATCTTTAGGCACATGCAACTGAAGATAAGCTCTTATTAAAAAAGAAGCTAATGGGAAGAAGGAAATTATGTATTAGCATCTTACTATTTTCCTCTACCAAAGAGATAATTTTTTGTGTTACACAGGCAAAGGACCCACCAGAGTCCACTATTTTGTGCCAATTTGTAGTGGATGGTTTGATGCTATTCTAGTACATACATTTTTATTGAACTAACGCTGTAGCTATGTGTTCCACACCAAGCTCTTAGTTTTCTTTGTATTAGACAAAAAAAGGAAAATAAGATAGAAAAATGTGAGTGTCTTCACATAAATCTGACTAATTGCTTTAAATATATTTTCCTTTGAAATAAGACACCACCTCTCTAGAAGGAAATGTTAGCTGATCAGTTATTTACATTGTCAATTGAGACCAGCACTAAATGGCAGACAAAGGACTGGATTTTGCCCCTGCCTCATTGTGCAACTTTATAATTATATTTTGTCCTACGAAACTATACTCTTGACTAGCATTTGTATTCCTTCTTGTCTCGAATTTTTCCCACATTCCTCTTTTCCAACATCTATGTATTATATATTTGTAATCATTCAGTGGACAAAATCTGTATTCTTAGTGCTACATACGCTATTGTATCTAACAGTATGCAGTTAAGAAAACAAGCCACTTTTTTGATTTATTACTATATTTCTATTACTGTCTTCCTCTAGGTAATTGACATTTAACATAAAATCAATTAACATTTTTTGTGACCACGAAGTACTCCTCCCTGTTCTACCTATACTTTTTGGGTGACTTCAACTTGCTAGATGTCTGCTGGAAATACAACACAGCAGGGAAGAGACAATCTAGAAGGTTCCCAGATTGTGTGCAAGATAAATTATTAACTCCCTGACACAGCTGGGAAGCAAGCCTACCAGGAGAAGTACACGAGGGTGTGCTGGATGTGAGCTGGCTATACAAGAATCAGCAGTGTGCCCAGGTGACCAAGAAGGCCAGTGACATCTTGGCCTGTATCAGGAATAATGTGGCCAGCAGGACAAGGAAAGGGATGTCCCTTGGCACTGGTGAGGCTGCATCTCAAATACTGTGTTCAGTTCTGGGCCTGTCACTGCAAGAAAGACATGAGGTGCAGGAGTGTGTCCAGAGAAGGACAATGAAACTGGTGAAGGGGCTGGAACACAAGTTTTATGAGGAGCGGCTGAGGGAACAGAGAATGTTTATTCTGGAGAAGAGAAGGCTCAGGCAGAACCTCATTGCTTTCTACAATTACTTGAAGAGGTTGTATTGAGGTGGAAGTCAGTCTCTTCTGCCACGTCTCAAGTGAAAGGATAACCAGAAAAGGCCTTAAGCTGTACCAGCAGAGGTTCAGATTAGATAACAGGAAAAAAAATCACTGAAAGAATGATTAGGCATTAGAATAAGTTGCTCAGGGGGGTGGTGGAGTCACCATTTCTGGAATGTTCAAGTGTTCAAGAGATATACACGGGGTACAGTTTAGGGGTGGAGTGGATGAATCTGAAAGTCTCTTCCAACCTTGAAGATTCTGTGGTTCTGTGATTATATGATCTGAGTGAGTAAAAATAGGCTAAATGCACAGGATACTAATCACCCAAGAATGACAAAATTTATCCTTAAAGGACATAAAAATTATAATCCTGCAGTTTATGGTAAAAATCAGGATTACAATACTAATTAATTGCATGAGCATTTGTTCCACAACTGGTTTGCTGTTGAGAAATTATAGAATCCAAATATTAGAGGCTGCATTTCACAGTGAATCTGGCTGCTTTCACGCTTCACCTATGGAGGGACTTTCTAAAATGCAGTTTCCTGGGGCAGAAGGGAATTGGAGCAGGCCACTCCCCATCTTCCTATTACAAATGGATCCAGGAGCTAAAGCTCCGCATGGTTTAATGTGTTTAACATGCTGATTTTGTTTTCTGTGGAAGTGCACATACAGATTTAGATCAATTTTATAGCTTGTATAGGTGTGCTTCCTAGTGAGTTTACAAACAATAACTGATATAGCTGAACAGTTGTATTAATATGTACACATATAATGATGATTATTGAACAAAGACGGGTCACACAAGGCTAGAAATAATCTTAGCTATATGGTGGAAAAAAATGGGAACTGCCATTCATTTTGGTGTCTATAAACAGGGAGTATTATTTGAAATCACTGTCACCTCTAGCTCATCATGAAAATTTAAATGTTGATGTAAATTTGATTACAGTCCATAAAAGATTTAAGATTCTAAAATCATGCTATACCTGAGTTCAAATAACAAATCAACCTCACTCTAATTCAGTTAATTCTGCACCTGGGATGGGGCAACCCTGGATGTAGGGCCTTGAGGGGAAGCCATGTGAGGAGCGGCTGAGGTAATTTGGTTTGTTCAGCCTGGAGAAGAGGAGACTGAGGGGAGACCTCATCATGGTCTACAACTTCCTTGTGAGGGGAGGAGGAAGGGTACACACTGATCTCTTCTCTGTGGTGACCCGTGACAGGACCCGAGGGACTGGCCTGAAGTTGTGTCAGGGGAGGTTTAGGTTGGATATTAGAAAGAGATTCTTCACCCAGAGGGTGGTTGGGCTCTGGAACAGGCTCCCCAGGGAAGTGGTCACAGCATCAAGCATGACAGAGTTCAAGAAGCATTTGGGTGATACTCTTGGGCACATGGTGTGACTCTTGGGGATGGTCCTGTGCAGGGCTAAGGATTGGACTCAATGATCCTTGTGGATCCCTTCTAACTCAGTGTATTCTGTGATTCTGTGATTTTATTATTTTAGTCACTTTATCCCAAAAAGAGGTACCTAGAGTGTAGTGACTTCAAAGCAATGCTTTTCTGGCAGGAAATTTTGAGAAGCAATAGAATTAAAATAGTAGCTGTTGGATATTTAAAATGTCGCTATAGTCAACAGCTTCAGAATTTTCTGAAATCAAATTCAGAAAAAGTAACATCATTATCAAAAACCTTAATGGAGCTTGAATAACTTTTTTTTTTCAACATAGTATCTTCTTATGTTTCAACATACTAATTCACTATGATGCAGTTTCCAAAATCAAAAAATCATGGAAAAAACTATTTCCTTCTAAAATTAACTATTCTGGAAATCGAATTAATTTATTTGTACTCCTATGCGTTTAAGAATGAAGAAAAGTGCCCCAATAGATTCACCCATACGAGGTTCTAAACAAATTTTTGACGTAAATTCAAGGGTAAAAAACCAGATATCTCAACATTTTGGTTTTCATGACAAAGATTAAAGAAAAGAAAAATAACACTTTTTACAGAAAGCTGGAATATTTCCCTTTCTGAGCTGAACTTTGTGTGCAGAAGTAAGTTGAAATTATGTGTGGAAAACACTTGCAAATACCAGAGAAATTAATGATGAAGACCTGCTCCTTACTCTGGAAGATATGTTTCAGAAAAAAAAATTGTTGATTAAGTCCTTATTTTAAGTGTGTTTTAGGCACCGAATACTGTTTCCGGATGGATGATGCTTTGCCCTACTATACTGCAGGATCAGTGCTTGCTGTAACTTCACCTAGTTGCCACATTTCATTTCCTGACCAAAGGGACTATTTTTTAAAAATCTCATTATTATGAGGCTGGATGAAAAGTATAAAAATCCCTAACATTAAGTACAGACACCTTTGTGTGTTACAGATTTTGCTAAAAGATCAGAAAAGCAAAACTTCTGTTTTCAAAAGAATGGCTAAATTCTTTAGAACAGGGCTGTAACAAATTCTGGGCTTACAGTAATCTTAAGAGAGCTTCAGTGTGATCATGTCCAGCCTGACCCAAGCCAGCACAAGACAGTGAAGATATGTTACTTCTACAGACAGTAAATTGATGGATCACTTCCAAAATTACACTGGATTTTTTTTTTATTATTATTATTGTTCTGCTTCCTTCTGTGTTCCTTGCGTTTTTTTCTCTCCTCCTTCTTCCTGCAGTTTGAGACTCAAGTAGTGGAGGATATGCTAGCTCCAAACAATGAGCTCTGCTTCCAGAGCATGGATGCTCCAAAACCAAAAAGAATGAGGCATTTGGAGATACTTTAATCACACTAGGAACAACCCTTTTGCTTCTTTTCTTACTCATAAACATAAATTGATGTTGGATGGCATATAGGGAAAGACAATTTCTGAAGTAAAATAGTAGATACATGAAAGGATATCACAGTGTCCATCACTAAGTGATGGACAGATTTTTGTGTTGAAGTTTTCATGCCATGAAGTTAATACAAAATTTGTGCCTTTGCCAATGGCATATAGAACCACAGAATCAGCTAGGTTGGAAAAGATCTCTGAGATCATTAAGTGCAATCTTTGACCTAACACCACTTTGTCTACTAGACCATGGCACTAAGTGCCACATCCAGTCTTTTCTTAAATAGCTCCAGGGATGGTGATTCCACCACCTCCCTGGGCAGCCCATTCCAATATCAAATCACTCTCTCTGTAAAGATTTTTTTCCTAATGTCTAACCTAAACCTTCCCTGGCACAGATTAACACTGTGCCCTCTTATCCTGGGAGAAGACATCGACATCCCCCTGCATACAATGTCCTTTCAGGTAGTTGTAGAGTGATAAGGTCTCCCCTAAGCCTCCCCTTCTCCAGGCTAAACAACTCCAGTTCCCTCAGCCACTTCTTATAGGACTTGCGCTCCAATCCTTTCACCATCCTCATTGCCTTTCTTTGGACACACTCAAGCACCACAATGTCCTTCCTAAACTGAGGGACCCAGAACTAGACACAGTACTCAAGGTGTAGCCTAACCAGTGCCAAGTACAGGGGAAGAATCACTTCCCTGGTCCTGCTGGCCACACTATTCCTCATACAGAACAGGATGCCATTGGCCGTCTTGGCCACCTGGGCACACTGCTGGCTCGTGTTCATCCCGTTGTCAACCAGTACCCCCCACGTCCTTTTCTGCCTGGCCACTGTCCAGCCACTCTGTCTCCAGTCTGTAGCACTGCAACGGGGTTGTTGTGGCCAAAGTGCAGGACCTAGGACTTGGCCTTGTTGAACCTCATACCATTGGATTTGTCCCATCTATCCAGTCTGACAAGGTCCCTCTGCAGAACCCTTCTGCCCTCCAGCAGATCAACACTTGGTCCCAACTTGGTGTCATCTGCAAATTTGCTAATGATGGACTCAATACTCTCATCCAGATCATCAATAAAGACATTAAACAGGATTGGGCCCAACACTGATCCCTGGGGGACACCACTAGCGACTGGCCACCAACTGAATGCAGGACCATTCACCACCACTCTCTGGGCCTGGCCATCCAGCCAGTTCTTAACCCAGCAGAGATTGCACCTGTCCAAGTGGTGGGCTGCCAGCTTTTCCAGCAGTATATTATAGGAGACAGTGTCAAAGACTTTGCTCAAGTCCAAGTAGACTACATCCACAGACTTCCCCTCATCCACCAGACAGGTTACCTGGTCATAAAAAGATATCAGGTTGGTCAGCCTCCTAAATTCATGCTGGCTGGGTTTACCAGTCTGTCCTGTAGGTGCCATGTGATCACACTCAAGATGATCTGCTCCATAACCTTGCTGGACAGTGAGGTCAGGCTGGCAGGCCTACAGTTTCCCAGATCTTCCTTCTGGCCCTTCTTGTGGATGGGCATCACATTGGCCAACTTCCAGTCATCTGGGACCTCCCTGGTGAGCCAGGACTGTTGATAAGTGATGGAAAGTGGCTTGGCAAGCTCTTCCACCCTCTCTCTCATCACTTTAGGCTGAATCCCATCTCATCCCATAGACTCGTGTGGATCCAAGTGGCTCAGCAGGTCACTAACTGCTTCCTTCTGGACTACAGTAATTCTTCTGCAGCTGCTGAAAATCTTCAGAAACTATAATATAAATACCCTGTACTGATGATCTTGACATTATAAACACATGGCAATGTCTCATGGAAGTTGTACTAGAATTTCTACAAAAATTCTTTATAAATGTTATAATCATTAAATATTTTAAAGTGTAAAAAAAATCTGTATTTCCTCTAGCAAAACTTTACCATTTAAACCTACATTTTACATTTTAAACCTACTTGTAATCTTTCAGGTAATTTTTTATTCTAACTGGCAAATACTTTTTATGTCATTAAATGTTGATACAGTCACTGGAGTTAACAAATCTGTCAAGTCTGACATTTTCTCTTGCAAAGTTAATTGTTCTGGGAATATAATTGTCTTATTTGCTCTCAGTTGTGTTTGGCACAGGGAAGTTATAAAAGAACATAAAAAGTAAAATAGCCAGCGTTTGTGCTCATATGCATTTATCTTACCGTCTCTAAAAAAGGCCTCCATGTTAGAAAGGAATTGTAACTGCGATGATCATTGCAGGAAAAGTACTGCAATTGGATATGTGTTCACCTTCTGGTACACGGAAGACAAAGAGAGATAGTCCTGTTACATGCCATTGCTGTGTATTTTCTTGCAATTGCATTGGAGAAAAACTTCCAGGTCCAAATATGTTTGCTTGAGTTAATCAACATAATCACAGGAACTTTGAGGAAACCATACAGGGTTACAGGCACTGAAAATAAAGCCATTTAGTGGTTTCTCAAATTTAAAGTCATATACATTTCATAATATGTCCTTATCAAGGCCTAAAATTAATCATTACTATTCCATAGGCTTTCAAAAAAATGGAAATGGCTACAATTTTATTATATTGCAATCTAACCAACTATTTCAGCATAATGCCTTCATAAAAATAGAAACTTACTAAAAATTATGTTCAAGAAGTTTAGGTTTTAACTTTTATTTAATAAACAAAATGAGTTTTAATATCAAACAGCAGGAGCATTTTTAGATTAGTGCATGTCACATTTTCAGAAAGCCAAGAGAATAAAAATAATGCACTGGTTCTATGGCCTGTTTCTCATCCATATTTTTACTTGTATGTGCACACACTGGGAGAATGTTCTTTAAATTTCCTCTTCCATCATGATACAAGATGTCCACATTTTTGGCTTCTTGGTCATTTAGGAATATTTAGCACAAACAAAAAAGAACTAAAAAATGAAGTATGTGTAATTCTCAATTCATAATGACATAGGCTACCTGCTGTAATAAATATAACCTCAGAAGCTATAGTGTTTCCCATAGGAACAACTGTCTGTTCCATAACCTGACCAGATGTTAATTTTATGACACATTTTGGTTTTAGAGATATACTTATTATACAAATCTCATGCTATTGTGAGACATAGCAGTTCAACATAAATGAAATTTCTGGCCAGTTGTTTGAGCTACAGGTCTGTGAAATACTAATTTTAATTATTTCCTACACATATAAAAATACTACAGTATTTCAAAAGATATTGTAACTGTCACCAGTTGGAAACATTCATTAATAACATTCTATTTTGGCTCAGAGCTTACTCTGTATATTTAAATTACAATAAGTTTTAAAAAGACAGAGAGAGCTTATATTATAATTTAGGAAAAATCTTTATTTTCTTAGTTATTATTGCTAATCCTCAATACTTTTCTAGATGACTGTGAACTCAAACAGAGTTATACACTGAAAATAACAGTCATTGGAGTCAGCTAAATCAGAATCACTCAGTGTAAGAAGATCTGCATGGAAGGAAAAGGTAAGTTGTTTAGAGTCCTCAAACTATATCTAATATTTTGCTTTAGACAGGGATCAAGGTTGGAGGAAATTTACTTCAGATTTTAAACACTTTCCTTCTCCATTAAGCTAGACAGTGTACAGATAAAAGCTTTGTTTCAGGTCCTGATTATACCTATATGCAAAATACGGCTCTGGAATTAGTCACATCCAAGGGAGACTAACTTTTCAGGATCCTCAGTTAGTTATAAGTTTTTCTAAAACAAAATGATCAAATCAGTCTGAATTTGCATATTTGGCAGCAGAATTCTGTCCACTGATTTTCTGAGAGCTACAATCACAACACTTGTGAAAAACTCTTCAAAGAGCCAGTCAAAAACATAATTAGAAACATGTTTGTTTAATTAAAGGATGCTATTAATCCAGTGAATAATGTTACCATACGCAAGACTTCTCTTGCTTCAAGAAGTTTAAATTTACATTTGAAATATGTTTTAAAAACATTTTAGATAGTTTTCAAGTGTGGATTAAAATATAATGGTAAAACATTTTTCTAGGCACTTCTTTTCTCATGCAATAAATTACACATAATATTTAAATGCCTGTCGAGCTCCACTGATTTCAAATGATACTATTAACCAGCATGCTCTCAATATTCAATGCTCAAAGAAAAGTCAATTATAAAGTAGAGATGACATCTCTAAAAAGAATTTGTTGGAAAAACAGATGGGTGCCCAAGTTGAAGTCAAGAATCTTTTCTGAGACAATAATCTGTAAATTTAGCATTTCATATGTACATCCATGAATTAGTCCACAAAAAATATTTTAGTAAAGTATAACTTAATGACTTGGACACAGTGCAGCTCTCTCATAACGCTTGCACCTTTAGTTTAAGTGCATTCCATCTTCAAAAGTTAATACATACTAGATGGATGATTACAATGGTTGCTTAACTTCTGTTAGTTTGAAGTAAGCTGGACAACAAGCTCAATATGAGCAAATCAATCTACTGCTACAGCACAGAAAGCCAACAGGATGCTGGGTCTCATCAGCAAGAGATACAGAAGTCATTATCCCACTCAGTGCTTGTCAGGCCACACCTGGAATAACGTGTTCATTTTTTGTCCCTGCTGTACAAAAAGAGATGTGGACAAGCTGGAGAGTGTCCAGAGAAGTGCCACTAAGATGACCAAAGCACTGGAAAGCCTTTCCTCAAAAGGTTGAGAGGACTGAGTTTGTTCGGCCTTCAGAGAAGGCAGCTTAGGAGAGACCTTCTCACTGTGTTCCAGTATTTAAAGGGTGGCTAAGACGAAGATGGAAATTCCTTTTTTACAAGGAATCATGGAAAAGATGAGGGGTGATGGGTACGAGTTACTCCTCAGGAGATTCCAGTTGGACACAAGAGGAAAACTTTTGACAAAGAGAACAAACTGTCNAGAGTGTCCAGAGAAGTGCCACTAAGATGACCAAAGCACTGGAAAGCCTTTCCTCAAAAGGTTGAGAGGACTGAGTTTGTTCGGCCTTCAGAGAAGGCAGCTTAGGAGAGACCTTCTCACTGTGTTCCAGTATTTAAAGGGTGGCTAAGACGAAGATGGAAATTCCTTTTTTACAAGGAATCATGGAAAAGATGAGGGGTGATGGGTACGAGTTACTCCTCAGGAGATTCCAGTTGGACACAAGAGGAAAACTTTCGACAAAGAGAACAAACTGTCACTGGAATAATGTCCTCAGGGAAGTGTGGGATTCCCCAACACTGGACACTTTTAAGATTCAGCTGGACAGGCTGCTGAGACATCTTGTCTAGACTGTGGTTTTACTATGCTCTTGCTAATAAGGGTTGGTCCAGATGATCCTTGAGGTCCCTTCCAACTTTGTATTCTATGATTCTATGGAAAGATCGCAGTTAGGAGAGCTGACTTGTGAACATGCAGGAGTAAGTAAATGAATGGGTTTGATTTTTTTAATAAAAGGAATTATATCCTGGATATGAGTTGATTAAGTAGTCACTAGTCTTTCCTTCTAAAAAGAAAAAAAAAAATAACACAAAAATTAAAACTAAAAAACTTATGTAAAAAGTGCTTCTTTTTTAAAAAACAAAATTAATTATGGAAAACTCTTTAGTAATATTCCAAAACTGACCAAATAGGTGTAAACCCTAGCAATTCAGTGTATGGCAGTGCTGAATCTTTACTGTCAGTTTTTAAACTAGGGTATTATGAAAGCTGTCTGTAGTATTTGACAGACATCTATTCTAAGGTGTAAGCAAACTTGCTTTCTGTACTGTGAGCTGCAGTGGAAAGATAAACAAAAAAAATACTTTCCAACCTATTTTCTAGTCAGGACACAGATATCACCATGATTCTTACTACTCTGTGGGGAAGTGGCTAGAACAGAATCTGCAGCCAATTTAGCTGCATTTGAAATGGCCCTAACATACAACATCGACCTCAGAAAGGACCATCCAGCTGTGCTAGGAATATACATAATGTAGGCTTTAACTTTGTTCATACGGAACCAGTTGTGCAAGCTGGCTACACAGCTAATGCATACCATTTGTCAAGTGAGTTTAGTAATGATTTCACAGCAGAGACAACAGGGATAAGAAGTTGCAGTGGATTCAACCTGAGGTTATTAAAAAAGGTGAAAGCTGCATTTAATATTTTGACTCACGTTGTTCGTTGGTTTTAACTGGAATTGGCCATGTAGTAGCTTGAAGTGGCTTTACAAGTATTACCCACCAATTACTATTTTACTCTACCAGCAGCTTGTGTCACAATGTCCCAGCTGTTACCCTAGACACTATTCTGTAGTTGCTGTGTTAGAACTAAATGCCAGCAATAGAGGACAAAAGATTTTCCCATCTACATGAAGAATGCAAAATAGAAAATTTGTGGATTTTTTTTTCCTATTTTATACCTACTGATAACCTTTTGCCATACATATTATGATGAAAAAAAGAAGATGAAGTAAAATTCATTGACAGTGCATTTCCCAGCAGAAGGAACAATCTTGGATTCAGGAAAAATGCTTTAATGTCACTCCTTATTATTTTCTTGTAAAAATGCTTGCAGTAATTGCTTCTTGTTATCAAAGTCCAGTACCAGATAAAGGAATAAAACTCGCAGCTTCTCAGTTTTTCTTCTGTTTATTAAGGTTTATCACAACTTTAGCATGNGTCTGGATTTTCCCTTTTCCAATGTTTGAAACTTTTCAATCAAATTTGAAAGAGGGTCTCTAAGACACTGCTGCAAAGTTTCTACAAGTTGTGGGAAAAACTGTAGCTGGCTAAAAGCATAGGATAGGCAGGCCAAGGGCCCAAGGTGATGGGAACAGAAGGGACACCGCAATCAACAAAGCAACAGAGTTGAAGGGTAAACCTTTTTAATATAGGCACTTAAAGAAGGAAGTGTCTGCAGAACAGCCTTGTGAGGAAAGGACTCCACCATGTATTTGGGAATTAGCACACTTTGGTGCCTCTCTGATCAACATGAAGAACAAACAGAGGGAGCAACCTGGTTGAGACAATGGAGACACGATGGGATCACGTGGTTGGAGTGCTGCCATGGAGGTGTGCAGACTCTTTAGAAAGGGCAGGCTTGGAATTCATGGAGAGGGTGTCAACCTTTATGTGACGGAAAGCAGCTGGAATGCACAGAGCTCTGCCTTGAGATAGGTCAAGGGTCAGTTTGGAACTTATGGTTATGATTGAGCTCATGGATAAAAAGAGCTTCGGGTTAAGACCAACACGGTCTGCTGTCGTAGCCAGCACCTGCTAAAGGTCAGGAAGTAGAGGAGGTTTTGTTCACATTAGGTGAGGTCTTCAAACAATTGGAAGAAGTCTCAAATTCACAGGTGCTAGTTCTCACGGAAATCTTCAACCACCCTGATATTCGCCAGAAGTACAATACAGAAGGGCTCGAGCAACCTGGTTTCTCGAGAGCACTGAAGACAAATCCATGGCACAGGCAATTGAGGAGCCAACAAGAAAGGTGCTATACTGGACCTGGTACTTAGGAACAAGGAAGAACTTGTCAGGAACTTTAAAGTTAGAGGGAGGCTTGGCTGCAGTGAATGTGAAATGATGGAGTTCAGGATCCTAAGTTAAGAAGCTAAGCTAAAAGCAGGATCACAGCCCTCCATTTCAACCTTTTCAGAGGATATGGCCCTTGAGAGCAGAGTGGCCTAGGAGAGCTGGCTGATATTTGAGGACAATGTCTTCCAGGCTCAAGAAAGCTCTGTCCCGAGAATCAGGAAATCAAGCAATGCTGGCAGAGAACCGCACGGATAAGCAAGGAGCAACTAACTCAACACAGAAATAAAACAGAAGTATATCAGAAGTGCAAGCAAGGGCAGGTCATCTAGAAGGACTATAAAGTTGCTGTCTGGTCATGCCTGGATAGGATTAGAAAAGCCAACTGGAGCTGAATCTGGATGTGAACAGCAACTAGGAATGTGAAAGGCAACTAGAAAGCCTGCTAGAAGTATATAACAGTAAAAGGAAGGCCAGAAAAAACATAGGCCTGCTGGTGTACCTCAGATGGCACCTAGGTTTAAGTACATCATTTGTAAGTGTCTTAAGAAAGAAAGATAAACATGGAAAAAAAAAAGCTAAGGAGAAGAAGAAGAAAAATGAATAATTTATAGAATGGAGTAAAATTCCTTGTTATGTTTTTGTCAAAAATTAGTATCATTCCTTTTCTGAGACAGCTTTAAGAATTGTGTTAAAAATACTGGAAAGATCAGCAAGAACTTCTAGAATGTTGGCAACCAAATAGGTTTGTGCCACGTCTACTCAAAGGTGAGACTTTCTTGGAAAAATGAGATGAACTAGACTCAAAATAAAATTTCCCGAAATATTAAGAAATAGCCTTCTCTTAGAGGTGCTTCTTTGCAGAAAGTATTTAAAATAGACAAAGAGAAATTGACATTTCTATGTGTCACATTGTTGCATTAGAAAAGATAAAAACACCATAGAGGCAACATGAAGAAACTAAGACTGTGCCAGATCTTTAATTCCTACTTTTGTACTAATTCCCAGCTAACGTACTGCTAATTCTCCCAGTAACATTTTGGGCGATTAAGGATTATCTGTAGTACAGTGAAACAGCAGGCCTAACACAGAGTACAGCAGTCTAATCCAGCTTGAATTACACTTAATCTTTGTTAGTATATTAACAAAATACATTTTCCTGTTTCTTCTAGATTACACATAAATGTTTGTAGATATTAAGAACTGACATAGTTTAGAGCTCAATACCAAAAGCTTTATTGGTTATGATTTCAATACTGGAAAAACACTGCCTTTGCAATCAATAATATCTCTACTAAATAGGTGGAGATAAAAAAATTAGAAGTCACAAAACAAAATTTAGATTTGTCTGAATATATACAGTCTTTTCCATAGGGACCTCCCTTTGTTCCCTTCTGGGCTAACTATAACTTCTATGTATAGTTACATAACTGCAGGATAAAAATCTAGTCTTTAATTATATTCATATACAAAATTATGTTTACATCCACATATATTGTATTATATACAGGTACATGATGACAAATCGTCTGTAGTATAAATATAGAACAAGAAATAAAATGTAGGTAGCTGTAATAGATATATCTAAGAGTACCAGAGAAGTTTAAGTTCATATAATTTCTGGCAAAAGCCTGACTCTATTACAAACCAAGTTGAATGCTGTTAATTTTTTAGGGTATAGCCAAAGCTGTTGAACGATAATGTTAGAAAACAATTTGATAGAATAGCAAATAGATACTTAACATAATCAGAAATTTCAGTGACAAGTCTCATTCATATTTTCCCTTTGTTGAACATACATCAGTCTCATTAATATTAGCAGGAGTGATTTAAACTTATTTAAAACTGAAGATGACATTTAATAACCGCATCAGCAATTGCATGGATATATGCTCAGATAATCCAACTACTAATTTTTGGAAATCATTGTCTAAAAATGGTTTCAGCCTTGATAAGTAGTCACATTTGCTACACGCTATGTATGAAGTTGTCCAAAACATGAAGTACTCCCTTCTATATATCATTCGATTATAGATATTTTACTTTTACATACGTGTTGCTTTGGTTTATCTAATTAATTGCACATTTTGATCAATAATCAAGCCCTTACTTTGTGAGAGCCACTGGAATTTTACTGCTAAGAGAATTTCCAGAAATATCTCTATAAAGTTACATTTTCAAAAGGATAAATAAAAGTATGAAATATTCCAAGTTAAAGTAGCCGTATAGAAACCTGCCTAAACT
>WEIV01019886.1:0-25777 GCA_013390005.1 Calyptomena viridis
CACTAGTAGTTCTGACTGATGATTCTGGACTAGTTTGGCTGTAGAGAATATCCGAAGTTTTTGAGTTTGATACATTGTTTAATTCTGAGAATACTGTTGTGGTAGTTTATTTTAATAATATTACCCTGTACTTGCAGATAATGAAGGAAGCAAGCCTACTCTGGTTGTATGGTAATTCTGTGAGGTTAAAAATCATTCTCTGTGAAAGTATTGGACAGTTCTTTCACAGTAATACTCAGTAAACAACTCTTTAAAGAAAATTCTAGACAGCACTGTATAAAGCAGTTCTAAAATCTTTTATTTTTTAAGTTTTCTAAAGATATACAGTAGAAGTAAAGGAAACAATGTAATAAAAGACTAAAGAACAGTAGTTGTAGAGGTCTCTATTGCCAGCAAATACACTGCCTAATTAATAGTTCAGAAATTTTCTTGGTCTGGCTTTTTAAAGTGCATGTGTTAAGATGACCTCGTCTTACACTGTAAGTTTTGCGGTTTTATTTTGGGAATGGTGTATACAAAAGTTCATTAGAGAATGGTTACTGATGTAGTTGCATGTTTCAGTGGTTGATCACTAGGGCAATAATGCTGGTTTCTGAGCACAGCCAGTACTTTTTCCAGCTGCTTTATAGTGATATCTTGAAGCTTAAAATGTAATCTATATGGGTAAGCCACAAAAGCCACTATATATTAAAGCAGACTCTGACAGTAAATCAAAATTGAACAGCTGGCAACACTATTAAAGTCATAAACTTATTTATTAAAAAAACTAAACAGAAGAATTACATTAAAAAGAGAGGAATATGTTCTACAGACCAGTGGATATAGTTTAAAACCTGGAAAGTGCTGCAGATTAAGGTCCCAATTTATGAACATCTGTTCTGGCAGTTTCTGTGAGATTCCCATGTTCTTTACAATAAAAGTGTGAAACATGTTTCCCCCCCCCCACTAATCATGCTTTTCTGCAGTTCATAAAACCTGCATTGAACCTTATGCAACTGGGCCTGTCTACACACTGGGAGAGTAATTGCTATTCATGAAAGACTACTATAGCAACGTCACAGTCCCACAGTATACACTTGTCCTCACTTGTCCCATGTGGTCTCACTGCCTTCAAAAGTAGTTACAGAACACTGAAGTTTCCTCCATATTTTTAAGCTTAGAGCATGGCAACAAACTAGTAATGGAAGCAGGACACTAGAGAGCAAAACGGACAGAAAAATATTTTGTGCGTGGTTTCTTTAAACAGGAAGCATACTTACAAATCCACTGTTTTGGTCTTTAACAGTCACCAAAGCAACTGTTAACTCCCCTCATCTCAATTTTGAAATAAATGAACATAGAAAGATTATTTTAATTGCCATGTTTGCACTGATTAGGACCCCACACTTCTGTCATATTGACAGGTATGTAAGGATAAGCTTTAGAATTTGATCTACTTTGAGAGGGAACTGAAAAATAATAAATTTAAAAATGAGTTTCTAGTTCTATTGTCAGTGGTACTGTTTTGCCTTTGACATCAGTGTGACCAAGATTTGTTTCGGAGATTTTAGCCACAAACCTCTTTTATAATGGGGCTTGATCTGTATGGCACGGGTCATAATAGTTTGTTCTCAAACTCTTCCTTCTACTCGAGTAATTCAGACTGAAATAGAACAGATAATTTTGAAATGCCATCAGTTTTTCTCTCAAGCAGTACAGATTCTGCTAACACTTGATAAGTCCTGCTGCCATTAGGAAGTCGAGTTCTAAACAAAGGTTCTAAACAAAGTCAGTGATTAGGAAACCAAGGTGCAAAGGGAACACTTAGCAAACATGCAATAAAACCACTTGCCTTTGCATAGTTTTGTACTGTATTAGACATTTTATAGAAGTTCTAGCAGCTTCTTTTAATAAGCTTGATGGATGAGCTACTAAAGTCTTTTGGTTTAAATGGTAGCTTTGTAGTGCACTGGAAAAGATTTCTTTTGGAGCTGTTACAGTCTACAGCGTACATAATCCTTGTGAATTAATGTGGCATTTCCTTCATAATCCTATGAATTTTCTGCCTTAGAAGTGTTTTTAAGTTTTTTCTAAGAATTTTTTGCAGAAAAGACCCTTTAAATATGTGATATCTAGAATTATTATTGTCATTGTGTGCTTTCGTACTTAATGTGTACAAGTAGAAATAAACTATGGCATTTTTATTCTTTCTGTGGGTGGTTTCTTTAAATTTATTGTCTAGGGTTATGTATTAAGTAATTAGGCCAAGAGGAAAGAATTTTTGCGAGTATGCTGGTGCTTAAAAATGTAGACTGCTCTCTGCTGGGACTTTCAAATGTGGTTAAACCATTGCCCAGTTGCCCGGTAGTTGCTTTGGCACTTTTTACAAGTGCATCTAGGAATGCCTGCTTACATCTGTCAGTCTCTCAGTACCATTACAAATCTGACTCTGAACAGTTAATTATTCCAAGAAGATATTTAAATGCAGGGGAAGGTAAATTATTTTTAATAATTTAGAGAACCAAACCAGTAAATGTATGGCAATATTAGTGAGTTAGTTCTGAGTCATGTGTCTGAGTTTTCTGAGTTTCTAAAAGAATTTGGGAATAATTGGAACCTGTGAAGCCACTTCATTCTGGAATTAATTTTAGGATTGCTCTGAAGGAAAAGCATAGTAGATATCCCAATCCTGTTATATTTGCAAAATACAATTAGTTTAATTTTGGAAAACATTTTGAAGAAACACAGAGTTAGCTTCCCATTAGCTAAAAAAATGGCTTAATATGGTGTGCACTTAGTGTTGTGAAACTTACTTTGTGTTTATTCTACCTCACTTCTTGTTCTGGGATTCCTTACCCTAGCATCAGCACAGCTGCATCATCCATTTCCATGGTCCTTTTAACCTCCACTTTTAATTAAAAAAAAATTAAATCAGATGCTGTTTAAAGCTTCCCGTTTAGTTTTGGGAAAATAAAAGTTCACATCTAGCTTAGGTGTGTGTGAACAGCTGTTAAAAGCCACAAGCAAAACGATACTTATAAAAGTGGTGGGGGGAATTTTAAGAGCAAGCTGCCAGTTTGACTGTACTTTTCAATAGCTTCACTTTCAGCCAAATGGTTTTAACAATAATTTTCTTTGAAAGAAACCTGTTTTATAGAACCAGCAGCCCAGGAAGTTAGGCCAGTAGTAATAGAGGCAACTTGCCATTTCTCTTTACCATTTTATGAAATTTTTCTTTGAATCTGAGGAAATTGCTCATTATAGAGGTTGGAGGGGCTGATGTCCACCCATGCCCACCCACCATGTACATACATCTGTCCCCATTTGATTCTGATGAGGGATCTTGTTCATTGAAATTCCCAAGTTTCAAGACTAAGCATAGAAGGATAATACTTCCCTTGTGCCATATTTTGTAGTTATTATAGTCTTGCTCATAATTTAAGCATTTTGAGGTAATCATAGGATTTATTCTTTTTAGCCCAGGTTACCAAATCTGACTAATCAGTTGGACAGAAACAGGCAGAGAATTTATCAGATATTGAATATTTAAAAGAAAGCAGAAAGATTTAGACTGTTCCTTGTTCAATCCACCTTCTATAAGAAGCTTTCAGAGAAGAAAGAAAAATAGTTCCTTCCAGAACATTCTGTCTTTACTGATGTTGGGGATGGTGGGGCTAGAGTATAAAATGCTCTCTGACCTAATAACCATGTATGTGTGTCTCTGGATTTTGTTTGGGCAATTTTCTTTGAGCCTATCCTAGCTGGTCTATTCCATAAGTGAGACATTGTTGCTGCAAGGCCTTCCCAGATGTGTGGTGGCAGGCTGAGCACGTGTGACCTGTGCCACCACGTTACCCTGTGGAAGGAGGACACTGAGTTCACTTAGCTCAAGCTTACAGTGTCAGTGCACACTAATGCTCATTCAGAGCACACATCTGGATGTGGAATCGTCTTCATGCAGTTTGGAAGCCTGGCAGATACATGGCTGTAGTCTTTGACTATTTTGTGTGGCAGCAGAATAATAATAATCATAGATGCTTTTAAAGTTTCTTCAAAGCTGCTTTATTTATTTATTTATTTATTGAGGTTGTTGAGGTGTCTATTAGCTTTTAATCTTAGCAGAGTGCAGACTGTAATAACTGGCACTGTTACTATTTTGGTCTTGGTATTTTTTGCTTTGTTAAACTTCCAGCTGCTGTGTTGGGGTTTCAACACTTGTGAAAAATACATTCAGTATCATTTTTGCCCCCAACAGCACAGCCTGTGATGTTTCATGTTTGAAGGTTTGGTATGGCTTCCATTTGACATGTCTGTCTTTGCATTATGTCCATGTTTTCTTTTCATGGGCAGCTGGTGAAGATGAGTTGAGTTGCAATGTAAATTCTTTTAAAGTTATTTTGTCATTGTTTTCTGCTTATATGGTCATATACTTATGCATATTATTAGCAAGCAGGAACCCCAGAAGTTTGTTTATTGCTTCCAGTTTCTTGCATGTCTCACTTTGTGTTGTTTAGTTAGAGTTCCCTACAGCTTTACCACTATCATTTCTGAAACGAAAAGAAGAAAGAAGTAGAACAAACAAAATGCCAAGTGAGTAGTTTCCTTCGGACACAGTGTATATCCCTGGTGTAAAACTGTAAAGCTCTCATAAGACTGGGATTAGAATTTTGGGTATGAATCACAGAATTGGGAAAAGTTTAGATGATCCCAGTCTACACAGTGTAATGTATAGAGCAGTAATGACCAAAGGAATGTAAAAGCTTTTATATGAGGAGGGACAAAATAAACTGAGTTCCTTAGCAGTAGGAAAAAGACAAACAAGTGTATAAAACCATGAGAAGGGAATAGAGAACAATTATATAGCATCTTTTCAATACAAAGAGGAGGAAATCTCATGCCTTTTTATTAAGCAGCAAGCTTAAAATAAATATATTAAACTACTTTTTCACACTGTGAATTTGTGGAAGTCCTACTCTTTGCAGAAGCTGAAAGTGTACAGAAAGGAACCGCAGACACTTGTGGAGGGCTGGTCCACCAGTTTCAATAAAACATTTCAGCTGTATTCCTGAAAACCTGGATATGTAGTGTCAGGCTGAGGAGCAAGCTGCCTCAAAGTGGGATGTGTATCAAGGAATGATCACTATAGTTATACTGTTTCATATTTTCCCACCTCAGCAGCTGCTATTGAATGCTCCTTAGGGCAGTTTGCTGATGTGGCTTATACCAGATTTAAAAGAAAAAACAAACTCCCAATCTCAAGCTGTTACAACTCCTCCCCCATTCCAGCCTCCAAAACCCCCTCTAGAACAGTGAACAAAACCCCCCTCAACACACCTCTTGCAATTTTGATCTCAGTGCCATAGGTGTGTAGCTGTATTTATGTGTATACTTTATAGCTGATTGGTTGGAACAGTGCAGATGAGAGAGTGTGAGCTGAATTCTGGTGGTTGCTCATTTATTTTTCAATACAACAGTGTTTGGATAAAGTAATTAAGAAGCCTGTGGACGTAAAGAAGTACTGAGTATCTGAGTAATCCCTGGTGATTAATTTTTGGTGCTCAAATTCTTTCTTTGCACTATCTGCTCTTAACAAATTCAGATGTGTGAATCTCACAGACTCCCCTGAAAACCCAACTTCTTGCCTAGGGTTTGTTAAAGAAATTTTTGTTGTTGAAAAGTTCTAAAAGCCTAACGTAATTTTAGAAATATGTTTTAAATGGAATTATGATGTTGACATAAATTTGTCAAAGAGTGCTCAATGATGGCTTAAACAAGTGTTTAACCATTAACTAAAGCCTCTTTACTATCCTAATTCTGAAAACTTCACCCATGGAAGTTATACCTGCAGAAACTTCATGCCTTCTTAATGTATGTTAGAAGAGGAGGAATGTACTAAGTCACAAAGAAAGTAGATCATCATCAGGGCTGTGCTAAAATTTTAGTAGATAATATCTTGGGGCTATTTACAAGGGACTTGCAACTTCTTGATGTGTATTCTCCCTTTCTTTTTCAAACCCAGCAAAGAAAGTGCTGCTGATCCCTGAGGACTCTGAACTATAAAAAGTAGAGGGGTTTGTTTAGTTGTTTGAGGTCATGATTGACCAAATGATCTGTGAAAATACACTTTCAGCATCTAAGTTCTGCTTTAAGTCAGATGTAGCTGATTTCTCTAACTTCCACAAAAGTGAGATGAAGCAGAAACTCTTAAAATTGCCTTTGTTTTTAGGAAGTTGCAGAAAACAAAGTGTTAAAAAGTTTACAAAAATAATGCTAGCTGAACTGTAACTTACTTGCTTAGTAATTTCAAATTAAAGTGAATCCTGACAAAAAAATATATGGGAATGCATACATGTATCCAAATTCAGCTGTTCTGTGTTCATAGCCCAGTGTGAGGAGGTGGTTTCATGATTGACTTAACCCAGTTTAAGTTATCTTTTGTTATCTGCAGTCATGGTAGCTCTGCACAGAGAGTTGGTTCAGTTCACTTATCCAGCCTCAAGTGAACAGAACAAGGAGGAAGTTCTTTTTTGAATGAAGTCATGGATTCCTTTTATTCTGTAGTGGTACTATCATACAAGAAGGTTTGGAAGTGCTCAGCCAGCAGCACAGGGAAAGCCAGGACCATCCATTTGATTTGCAATTATAGTAGCTTAAGCTGCTAAAGAAATGATTGCTCTTCTAACCCTAATTTCAGGCCTGCCTCTTCCACTGAACCATGTACTTTCTTGATGTAAGTCTCTTTGGTGTGAGGTTGGTTTGGTTCATTTATGCTTCTTTCTCTTTGTGTGTGAGAGAGACAAGAAGAGGGAATTGGATTGCTCTGCACCGCCTGCCAGCCAGGTTAGATCTGAGAAGAGTATGGGCCCTGATTTGTAACAAATTGTGTACAAAGTACTTTTCTTATTCCCATAGTTCCTTTATGCATTGTATTGCTTTTTAAGTCTTGAACTGTAAAGTTGAAGTATTAATATATTCTGTCTTAGTGTGTCCATTATTTGATGTTTTTAATTTGTTTGGGATAAAGTTTTTGTAGCTTTTCCTCAGTATTTGAGTCAATAATAGCCTTCTATTAAAATAATGAAGTTCTGGACGGTATGTTCACATCATAATAGAAATTTGTCAGGAAGAATTTAGCTATATGCTCATTCTGTTTGGAGACAAGAACAGTTCCTCAAGGCAATGATGAACCATCTGATAGATTGATTAAAATTCAGCTCTTTTTTTTCTTTTTTCAATTTTTTTTCCCTGGATGACTAGGTAGTGATAATGAAATATGTGAGTTGACAAATATGAAATAAAAGAAAGTGCTAATGAAACATGTGAATTGGCAAATATGAAATTTGTACAGTGTGACTTCTCCTCTCTGCTCTGAAATCATCACATTGTTGAAATATAAGTAGTTTGAATTCAGTTCCTTGNTTGGTTTAATTTCTCCTTTGATAATTAATTGAAGTATGTTATATTTCTTTACTAAGCAGTCTTTTCCATATAAAATGTAATTTAATATAAAGTTGAGTTGTACTATTAATTTTTTAACTGCCAGTTGAAATCAGTTTGGCTTGGTAATAATTAGTTACAAAAGCTTCCAAATGGAAGAAAAACTGGGCTGCTGTTAAACCGGATTTGTTACACATGGAACAGTTAAGCAGTAATAAATTGCCTAGTAACTGAGTAATTTCACTCAGATATGTGCCAATCTTGCCTCTACATTGAAAAAAGTTTGGAAGAAGAACTGATGTTTGAAATTGCTTAATGTTGGAGGTTTACTGTAATAACAGTAATACTGACTTGGCCTGCTCTTTGAACATTTAAGGCTTGCTTTTATATCCCAGCGAGTGATTTAATGTTCATTTATTTTTGTTGTGAGAGAGTTCCCAGAAGGATATGTAGGAGAAGCCCTAAGTGTCTCCAATGCCTTATTACATCTGCTGGAAGCACAGTGGAATCGGGCATGGAAGGACCCTGGAGCTGACCTGGGTTGGCTCTGTTGGAATTAATTCAGAGTATGGGATAAGAGTATCACACATAAGAGGATAGCCAGTTTTTTAACATAGCTGTCTGGCATGAAGTCAACAGCAGCATACCTGTGGAAATGGTGTGTTTAGATGGATGCAGCAGTAGCCATTGAGAATGCTGGCATGAGTCCTCTGAGGAACTGTTATTTATAAGGTAAATGATTTTTATAGGAAAAAGTTTGGGATTAGTTAATTTCCATGGCTTCGTGAAATACATTACTCTGAGATATGTTCCTATGCATTATTTGGAAAACATTGTTTTAAGAACTGCTAGGTAAGGATAAGGCTTTTTGCTTGATGTTTAAATATGTCTGGATTTACTATTTTTGGAAGAAATTGTACAACTCTACCTAGTCTGGAAGAGACTGTAGAATGTTTGAATTGTAGGCAGAACTGCAAATGTGTTCAAGATTTTGTAGGGTTTTGGTTGGGGGGGAAGTAGGTGGAGTTTGTTTTGATTTCTGTCTATAGCTACAGACTGCATCTAATATCTTAATAAGAAGATATCTGCCTTTAATAATATGAAAAAAAGTTTTTCATATGCAGTAAAGAGACTGACTTTAACTTGCTAGCCCTTTTCAATGCTGACAAGGAATTCAGCCCTTCCAGGCTCATGGAGGCTGCAGATCCACAATCAGTTGGTTTTGTGATGAAGCCAGTTTGCAGCTTGAAGTTAGCACTGCTGCCCATGGGAAAAGGGATCTGTGACTTGATCTGGGATAAACAGAACAGTGCAAAAAAATTGGCTATTTTTAACATGGATCAGCTCATTGAGCTTCATAAGCTTGTACGAGTTGCATGGCCTCCTAAATAGGTGAGGAGAGAATAGTGCACTGTGGAATGAAGGTGAGAAGGAAGAGCCAGGAGTGGGACAGGTGGAATTTTCCAAGCTTTTATGCTGGCATCAGTAGGTCTTGAAACTGTGACCAGAAACTCCTTTTGACTGCAAAAGGAGACAGAGGTGAGTGACTGAAGGCAGGATGTTAGCAGCGTTGTATGAATTTTCATTAAGATTGTGTTTATGAAATTATAGTGAGCTTTATATTTTATGCCTGTCAATTCCACTGAGTCTTTGTGAATTTTATAATTATGTATCATTTAGCAGTGTTCATAGTATTTAATTGAAGATGACTGTGCCTTGTTCTGGTATTGATAAATTAAATGATGATGTAGTAGATACATCAAAATTAGAGAAAATATTTGAAGGACATGAAGAAAAGCTGATCCACCCATGGCTTGCGGATATATTGGACTAGCACCATCTTCTGAATGTTTAGTACATTGCAACTTTGTCTTCACTAGTATTAAAGAATGATTTAAAAAAAACTCAATTTCAGTAATTGCATTCCTACTGTAATGTCTTTTTTTACACTCTATTGATTTTATGAAATTGTTAAATTCAATGAAAACAGAGGATATCTATAGTTTGATTAGTGGGAAATTAAGATTGTTGATTTTTACACTTTTTTAACCTCTGTCCTAAAACATATATTTAATAATATAAGGACGGAATTTATTTTGTGAAAAAGCTGCTGAGTCCAGTGATTCGTCACTTGTACCTCAGCTAAATCAATTTAAGCATTTTTTTTAAGTTTCAGTAATCCCTATGAAAATCATTTCATGTTGAATCAAAGAAGACTCTCTTTATTTTTCTGTCTTGTTTCAAAGTGCTGGATAAATCACTGATGTTCATTATGGGGAGGTTTGGAAACTATCAAAACCAACAATGTCTAAAAATAAATGTGTTTTTTGAAGTTACACTCATAGAAATTAATTTGTCCATGGGGGTCCGTATGAACATTAAAAAAAATGTATTGCAGTTATCACAGTGTTAAAAATACTCTTACAGGATTATGAATTAACAGCTTTAATTTAACTTAATTCCTCATTGGCACAAAGATTAGGAAGCCTGGACACAAGTGTTAAAGAAGATTAAAGATGATTTAGTGCACAAAGCAGTTAATTGTTGGTTCAGTGGAAGTTCCTGTGATTTTAACAGGGCATTAAATTTATCTTTTGATACATTTTTCATTTTCCATTTATAAAAATAAGAATGATATTTGCCTAATTTACTGGGAAGCGAATTAGTCAGCAAATGATCTGTTACTAATTGCAAAGGGCTTATAAACTGGCACTGGGGTCATGTAAGAATCTGACTGAGTGGATAAAAAGCAGTAGTGAACAAACTGTCTTCTTTTCCAGGAGGAGCTTGTAATCTTGGGATATGTTTCTCTGTGGAAAGTAAAAACTAATTAACCAAAGGTGTGAAATTAGAGAACATTAAAGTCCTGTGAGATGATGTTTTTGAGAGAGGGGCATTAATTTGCTGAAGCCAGGGAGTTTATTCTCTGTAACAGAATGCACAAAGGTGTTTCATGGTCTTTCATTCACGACCCCACTTGATTTGTTAAGCTCACCCTAAGGGCGTATTGGTTTAGTTCTGTACACTGCAGATGGTAAACAGGTACGTGGTAAAATTGTCTGCAGAGTCTGTGTGCCACATCTAAACTCCTTGTGCCCAGATTAATGCATTTTGAGTTAAGTTGATCATATGTTTGCTATGCCACTCTCTGCTGCCTGGATAGATCCTCAGTGTACTTAGTTACTTGAGTTGCAGGGTGGGGAGAAGACAGTCAACACATGCCTTTCATCTGTCTCTCTTGCTTTCTGTGGCCTTATGATACCCTTTTAAAAAGTTGTTACAATTACGTTTTAATCCTAAAATAATATTCAAGGTGACTCAATTTTTGTATTAGTTTAATGATATAATCTTTTCTGAATACTTGTGTCCAAAAATGTCAGCATTGGAGTTAGGAATAGGGGGTATAGGTACCTAACACAAGGGATCAGATTCTGACTGTCAGTGTAGTCTTAGCCTGTTCAGTCAAATGAGAAATGGTTGCAAGAATTTCTGCCAAGAATTTATTAGGAAATGAAAATGGGAAATGTCTAGCTTAGAAAAAAATTGTTTTTATTATCTCTTTAACTGTCTGTTCAAGCTGTGTAAGCCAGTTGTCTGTCATTCTGGTTTTCAAAAGAAACTTCAGTTTATTGGCTTTTTTCTTCATAAGAAATTTTACTTTCGTATGAAAAGATGCCTGTTTTTGTATTTGCAAAGGTTAACACCATCTTAAAAATGACCTGCCATCTACCAGACATTAAACATGCTTGTTATTAGGCAAGAACCCTGTCACATTGTGTCCTCTTTAGTTGCTGCACTTGGTGTGCTGAGGTGGAGGCATTTGCTTCTGGCTGCTTTTCTTGGTTTCTGTTGAAATCTATTTTAAATCTTGGAAATGTTAACTTTGTTAACCTAAGAGGCACAAGAACCTCTGTGTTTTATAGCTTTAGCAAAAGTGCTGCAATTGTTTATTGAACAGTATGTGAAAGTCTCATTTAATATGGGGTATTTTTACGTAAAAATCTTAACAACTTTCATAAGTTCAAATCAGAGAACTTGTCATGATAAACATTTCTTCTTATTTCATATGTCAGAACAAAGTGTCAGTATCATCAACATGGTTTCATCGTGTGAAATATTCTTATTTCAAGAAGCTCATGGCAGATTTTGTCTTTGTGTGTCTGTCTTTTGAGGAAAAGGAATTCCACATGAGCTTTGCACAAATAAGTGGAGGTCTTATTAAATGTGCATAAAACCAGACAAAACTTCATTCACAGGCACATTTGTTTTTCACCAGAGACTTAAGAGTTGTTCACCTTTCCTTTCCCATATTAGGCATACACTTTCATGTCTTCTATCTGTAGGAATTTATCTTTTGGAAGGAGTTTGGATCATATATTTGGCATTTGGAAAACTGTATTTTGTTTTTTTTAGTAATTGAGGAGCATATTTGCTGATAATTCTTTTTTAGAGGAGGAAGTGTTACAGTGTTTTGTGTAAATTACATGAGTTTTTAGGCTATATTTTTTTTTGCTTTCTGAAACCAGTAATTTCCTGTTTTAGCTGGAAATGGTAAGTATACTTTTTTAAGTATTAAAGTGCAGCACCAACTATTATTTTGCTTTAGCAAGTCTTCTAATACGACTTTTGATTCGTTACTATGTCCTCATAGGGAAGCATCAGCAGTAGAGTGTACATGACAGTGAGAAAGTAAACACATGCTTGCAATCAAATTAATGTATTTCATCTGTCTTCAATTAATAACACTCTGTCATGCTATCTATCTGAAAAGCGGCATAAACAGTTTATTTTGTGTTTGGAATAACTTCCTGGAGGTAGTTAATGTGACATGTAGTTTGTCTGACATGAGTATAACCAGATCAACACTCTAGATGTTTTCTTGATAACCTAAAAAAATTACTGAGAAAATCTGTACTGGAACTATATTTATATTTCGTTTTGAGCTTCCTTAAATCAGAGTGGTGGCATAGTTTTCAGGACTTCCATGAAAGAGTTTTCTTTTCTTGGCAGCTATACAATTTTAGTGTGAGAAAAAGATGGAAAGTATTAACAAAAAATTAACTGTGAAAAGCTGCAGTTTGCACTCTGACATTTGGGATTGAATATTCAAGAATGTGTGCAGTAGTAATTTAAAAGTACCAAATCAAAGTAGATTTTCAAAAAACTAGCTAATACAAAAGTCTGATAATGCTGCAGACCCGCTACACTGTATTGGCAGATTAATTTATTGTTATTTCTGTATAAATCCGGTTACTTTTGTGTTATTATACCATCAGACATTAGATGATTTTTTTTTTTTATTTACACAGAAAGAACCTCTGTGTCTAAATAGGAAATAAAAGTGCACTTGTCTGAAGTTCTTACTTACTTTTTAAATACTAAGACATAATGAAATAGCTCCATCTTTTCATGGGGAAGCGATAGGTTATTGGTAGTCTGTGCAATAAAAAACTAGAGAGTGGGGTTTTTTCTTGCCCTTTTTTATTTTTATTACTTTGGACTGATGGTAGACATGATTAAAACTGGATAGTATTGCTTATGGTAGAGGAGACCTGGGAGAGTTTCCTTCTGGCCAGAGAAGTGGGACCTGCTAAGCTACTGTCTGCTGACATGCTACAGCACAGAGGTCTGATAAACTGGGAAGTAAATCCTGTTGCCTAGAATGCTACTCTTTTCATCTTGATTTCTGGTTCATTCTTTAGAATTGTGGATATTTGGCACCTCTTGGAGAAATCTCTTTTCATGTACTTGTTCTTATGCACGGGAGAAGCAGAACCTTCACTCTCTGGAGTTAAACTGACTGCACTTGTTGAGCAGCATGAGGATAATGCTGTATAACAGCATTGTTGTCTTCAGTCTGTTAGGTTTTCAGGTGCTCAAGCTAGGTTTGTTCTTAAGGAATCAGTCTGAAATTATACTAAAAAATAGGATGAAAAAGACATTGTTATATACATATACAGCCCCCTCTTTTGTGATCCAGGAGTATTTTCAGAAGAGAAAATGTGTACATAATTTTAAGCACATGTAAATCAAATTAATAAATTATTAGAGCATTTTACTTGTCATGTCTGTGTGGGCTAATCGTGATAGCTCATTATTTAAACATTATGTAATTGTATACCTTGTGTGCACAGCTGCAAATACTTTGCAGAAAGATTTATATTTCATTTTTCACAGCATACTATAAAAGAATATATTTTTGTGTGGTACCATAGATTAATAAAGATGTTTATTCATAACTTTAAAACTACCCTTAATTATATTGAAATGTGAAATAGTTGTAATACATAAGATAACTAAAAAACTAGAAAGATGTAATTTCATTTATGTATTAGTAGCAGTTTTAATGGAAAATACTGTTATCAACTAAAAAAAAGTTCATCTTAAACAGAATTTTCCCTTTGCAACAGAATCCCTTGCAGTTATTACAATTCGAGGTCTGGAAGTGAAAGACAGTTGGAAAGAAAGATTTGGGTGGAGAGTCGTTCCTTTACTGAAACTCTCTGAACTCTCTTTTTCATGTTTCCTTTCATACATATGGTTTAGAAAGTGGTTAGGTGAGTTATCACTGGTATAATAATTGAAAATACCTTATAGTTTGCAAGCGTAATCTCACGATCCAGGAGAAATGCCAACAAACTATTAAACAGTCAGACTTGCTTCACGTGCAGTATGTGTGACACTCAGCTGTTCATGCCATTCTTAGCCAGTACTGTCACTATTTGCTCAGCTGCTTGGAAGTACCTGTACAAGTTAATTATTTGTATTTCTTCCAGAATTACCTGAAAGGAAGATTCATGCAAAATGAATGTCTTCCTACTTTCCTTACTTTCCTATAGTTTAATCCACTGATGTTATGAAAGAAGAGACTGGTAGTTCTGTGGAAAAGGGAGATAAACAGAATGAGTAGCAACCTTTACATTTTGCATAAATGTTCTGTTGTCTTTTTAGAGTATGTGCAGTTATTTCTGTATATGATTTTGAAAGATTATCAAATCAGAACATTGATGTGGTTTGACCTTGGCTGGATGCCAGGGTCCCACTAAAGCCCCTCTCTCACTCCCCTCTGCAAACAGGCAGAGGAGAGAAAATATAATGAAGGGTTTCATGAGTTGAGATAAGGACCATGAGAGATCCCTCACTGATCACCATCATGGGCAAAACAGACTCCAAGTGGGGATATTAATTGAATTTATTACTAACAGAATCAGAGCTTAAGAATGAGAAGCAAAAAAGTCTTAGACACCTTCCCCTCACCCCCATCCTTCCAAGTTCTACCTTTTCCCCTTGAGTGGTGCAGGGAGACAGACTTATGGTCAGGTGCAGGTGCAGGGTTATGGTCAGTTGTTTGCTGCTGCTGCTCAGAAAGAGGATCCTTCCCCTGCATCCCGTCGGGTCTCTCCCATGGGAGACAGTCCTTCACTGTCCTTCAACTGCTCCAGGGTGAGTCTACCCATGGGCAACAGTTCTTCAGACACTGCTGCCACATGGGTCACTTGTCCACAGGGTCAGTCCTTCAGGCACAGGCTGGTCCGGCATGGATCCCCCACAGGCCACAGGTCCTATCAGGAAAATCCTGCTCCAGCGTGGGCTCCTCTCCCCACGGGTCGGGGGTCCCTGCCAGGACCCTGCTCCAACATGGGCCTCTCACAGGGTCACAGCCTCCTTCCAGCATCTACCTGCTCCAGCATGGGCTCTTCCATGGGCTGCAGGGGCACAGCTGCTCCACCATGGTCTTCACGACGGGCTGCAGGGGCTCAGCTCCAGCACCTGGAGCACCTCCTCCCCCTCCTTCTGCACTGACCTTGGTGTCTGCATTGTTGTTCACATGTCGTCACTCTGGTCTTCTCTGGCTCCCGTCTTCATCTAACCCCTAACATTTTTTCTCTCCTCCTTAATATGTTATCACAGAGACATTACTGTCACTCCTGATTGGCCTGGCCTTGGCCAGCAGGGGATCCAGCCTGGAGCCAGCTGGCATTGGCTCTGCCGGACATGGGGGAAGCTTCCAGCAGCTTCTTGAAGCCACCTCTATAGCATCCCCCCCCAACCCCCGTACCAAAACCTGGCCACAGAAAACCCAATACGTTCTTCTAACTGAAGATATAGATATATAGATATATATTTTAGAATATTTACTGACTTTGTGTTTTTACCTGTTGTATTACTTTGGTAAATAGTTATGTGTATTTTATTATTGCCTTAATTTTAAAGTTCTGGGATTTGATATCACACTTGATTCCTTGAAGCAAACTCTGGTGAGCTACTTGTATTTGTTCTAGTTAATTTCAGTGAAGCAGGTGGTTTAAAGTAGTATTTAAGCTGCTTGACTATTGTTTTTTCACATAGATATGGTGTAGTGGAATGGAAGTGATCGTTCCTGCCCAGTAGTGCTGTGGGGCTTTTTGCAGTCCAGTTTTTATCTTATGGAATGATGCATACATCGAAGTAGTGTCAGAGAAACAAATTTGAACATTAATTTATTTACCATTAGTGGTTTCAGAGTCTTAAGTCAAAAGCAGCAGAACTATTCGATTTAGTTGAATTGCTGTTGAATGGCTGGGTGTGAGTGGATTGTAAAGCACCCATTTGTGTTTCATCTAGCACTTTCTAAAGTTTTTCTATTCCCTTGCTACTGCCCAGTAAATTAAAATTTCAGCAACTTACTCTTAATATTTCAAGTAAATTATATGGAGCTTTGACTTTGAAGACCAGTTTATGCTGTCTCAAATGTTTGCTTAGAATTTTTTAATCATTAAATAGATATCTATCTTTGTAGTCATTTAAAACATGGTTTCCTTTTCCATTTTGATTTAGCATTGTCTTATTGGCTTTTCACTACAAATAAGTGATGTATAGTAGCAATTTGAAGGGTAATGAAAATATATGCATAATTCACCTGAAGATGTAACCTAATCGAGTCTCTCTGGTTCTAACTTTAAATGACTGTTTTGTCCTTGTCTTCTTTGAAATGTGAAATGTCACTTGCTCTCCACAGAGGTGGCCGTGATGGTCCTTACCTAAATTCTGCAGTGTCATTCTTACCTATTTTTTTTTTTTTTTTTCACTGTGCTGGTTTTGGCTGGGATAGAGTTGATTTTCTTCACAGGAATCTTCAGGACATCTTCAGGAATGCCTTAAAGGGAGGTTCCTTGGGATTTCTGTGGGAGTTCCATACTTCTGTCTTGGATTCTGCTTTCTTCTTTCACTTCACTAGATCTCTGTTTAATCTCACCTATAAATCAAAATTGAACTCTCCAGAATTCATGAGAAGCGAGTATTTTAGTAGCTTACCTACTTTAGCTACAGCAGATACTGATCTATGCTGATTTAATCTTTGAGAGGAGATTTTTACTTGGTTCTGTTTGGCTTGGTGAAAGTTGTGTCTGAATTCATGAATTTTCTAATCTGTATTTGTTGTGCCGTTATCTTTATGGGATACCTGTACATGCAGATGTGCATAGATCTGTTAGTTATGGAACATAAATTTATCTTGCTAGCTTTGATTGAAATGACTCTTCATACTAAACAAGGTTAAAGGTTTATTTTAGACAATCAACAAGATGGGCTGTCAACAAGATTGCAGGAGAAGATAAGGCAATGGAGATAATTTTTTGAGAGTATCTTGCAGGCATGGAGTTTTTTGTTGTTGTCACTCAAGGTTTTTAGTGTGCATTTCAGGCATAAAAATGAACAAAAACTGCAACAGCCCATTTTGTGAATGCTTTTTCTTAGGGACTTTGAACATACTTTGTGGACTGTTTTTTGTCCTCTTCAGGCCAGTCAGGGAAACAATACTATGACCTATCTCTCCCTCTCTTTCCCCCATTGCTCATGATGTCCCTCTGCTTCTTGTGATTTCAATTTTCGTGAAATTCACTTACATATTCCATTTAATGCCAATATACCAAGTGGTTCTCTTTTATCCTTGGAATTAACAATGTACTTCTTTCACGTTTTAACTGTTGTTTTGCAAATTTATACTTTAAATGGCCTTTTCTGCCTGTTGGTCACATTTTTAAGAAGCTTAGAATTTTTGAAATGATAAATCCAGGAAATACCCTGACTGCATTCTCCAAAGTTTACACACCTTGGCGTTGCTTTATGTTTTCTGATCATGAAAAGTTAATTTCTTAATGTAGATAGCAGAGCTTGTATTCAAGCACTTGACCCAAAGTACTAGTTTGTAACATTGGTGGGCTCTAGACCTTCACTGTTTACAAATAGTTAAATCTCTTTTCACTTTTCAAACTTGTGTCTTGTGTCCTTCTGTCTCTTTTATACATCCCACTGTTAATCTTTAGCCATCAGTTTATATTCTGCTTGGTAAAAATGAAGCTATTATTTTTGCCCTGCTGCTGTCTTCTTTCTCATTCCCTTCAGATGAGGAGGATGACTGTACCATCTGACACATAAGCTTCACTTTGGGCCTTTCTCTAAATGTTTGTGTTTGATGTGGGGCCAAACCTTTCAGATTCTTTCTTTGAGACCTTTGTTAGAAATGGCCTATCATACCATTACCACAGTTAAAATGTTCTTATTTTGTATTTTAATTTCAGGAATTCCTTTTCTTTGGCCAATGCTATGTTATCTAGTCATTTAGAATATTCTTCAAGATCATTTTCTGGGTTTGTAAAATCAAACTGTATTTATGTATCTTACTCGCTTTCTTTCTATCCAAAATTTAATTGTCTTTGCCTTGAAACTTTTCATGGCTTAAGTGCATTCTCATATCATCCTTCATCCCAAGATATCTATTCCTGCTGTTAATTGGCTCATCATATGAGCCACATTGGCCAGATGTTAGTTTTCTTTCTATAACGGCCCTGCATTCCTAAATATCTTTTTTAGAAAATAATTTTTCTACTCCGAAGCTGTCCCTAAAGCCTTTTTGCTGTGATATCTAAATCAAAGCTGGACAAGATATATATCTCCTGATGTGCTAAGAATTGTGCCTGTCAAGCTGACCAATGTCAGATATTTAAAAAAAAAAAGGATTGGAGAGTAACTATTTTCTGTCTTTAGCTGATCTTCAGTAACTCTAGGATTGTGCCCTTGGCCTGTGGGTAATGTGGAATTGTAGTAAGGGTCATTGTCCTTCACTGGCTGCAGACTGCAATTTTGTATAGTTAAATATTTATTAACACTTGAAACTCTTTCTTGTACTAAAACAGTGCCCTTTTTCACCAAGAGTTAATATAACATGAATTACCTTGCATTTACTGTGTGCCAGGAATGTGCAATGGACAGTCACCCGGCATTACAGTGACTGTACAGTTCACAGCAGGCTGCCTGGAATTCAGGAGGCATAAGGTGAAATATTTCTAAGTGGGGAGAAGGACTGAAGTATACAGAATTTGGAAACATAGTTTCACCTTGATTTTTCACTTTCAGTCTGCTAGTTTCTACAATCTTGTGTGCTTTAATTTCTCTGCTGTAGTAAAGTATATACTTCACTGCCATATGCTGCTGCTTCATTGAAGAGGCATTTGAAGATATGATTTCCAGTATGGCAGTGGCCAATGAAAATTCATCAACCTTTTAGCCTGCTGTTTGTCCATTCTTTTCTTTGCTTCCTGGGAAAGAGACTTTGAGAGAGATTGTAAACTGTGAGCTTGTCTTTGTGGAGTTGTGTAGGCATATGATATTTTAGAGGAATATAGTGTAAATGATATCTATCTATTTATTTTTATTATAATTGTGTGTAGGTTTTTGGAGTTCAAGAATAGTCAAAGAAATGCAATGAGTGAAATCTGGAGGTGGAGCTAAAGTTCCTTTAAAAGCTCATGAAATAAAAATTAAGAATATATATATATAATTTTTCCCAAAAGAGTAATCTCACTGTTGTGTTTTTCAAGCTGCACTTAAAGCTAATGTGTGAAGCTTAAAAATAATTAATAATGAAATATTTTAGGCAGTATGCTATGTTTTCTCCTTAAAAGCATTTCAAAGGAGTCTCTCATGTGGCAGTTATTTTTCAGAGAAAAAAGTTTAGTGACTGCATGAATTTTTAACGGAATTTTTACTGATTTTGGGTTTTCTTTTAGTAAATATATTTGTTCTTCCTTTTTTATGAAACTATATCATATGTCGACTTTTAGTATTATGGAAAAACTGTACCATAAATATTTGTGTTAATAGCTTAGTATTTTAGTCCTTTACAAATTAATGCCTGTGGTAACTAGATGATTTTAGGCCTGTTCTTATGAACAAGGCCTTACTGATGTGCAAGGAACAGTAATATGTGGCAAAAACTCCACATTAACCAAGGTAAGCAGTATAAATGGGGTGTAGGAATCCCCTGTTAGACTAAAAATCTCCAAGAGAAAATCTCCAGAGCCTACAAATTATAGACCTCCAATATAATTTAAAAATAAAGCCTTTTATGTAGTAGGAGAGCATTTTTTCAGCTGATAATCAAATGACACTATTATACTGGCTTACTAGATTTGCAAATTTACAAGTTTTTACAAGTCAGTTGGGTCCCTTCCTCAGGAAATCAGTTTAAGGGTTTTTTTTCCTGTATTGACTCAAAGAGCCTGGTTGTCCTTAAATCCTTCTGAATATATTTGCTTTATAATTTGAATGCATTGAGTCAACACCCTTATAGAAACTGTAATGCAATAAAAAAAGAGAAACTGTTCAATATAGTTTCCAATTACCTTAGGATCAAATTTGGAGAAACAGGAATGTATACAATAAAACCTGTCCAAGACTTGAGTTCCATGAGGTTTTGAAAGCAACCAGTGCTTTGCAACATAAAATACCATTTGAAAGCTTTTCTCTGCTTGCAATGATTGTAAAGTGATAAAAATAAAACTGTATGTGCATCTTGAAATGTGCATTTTACTTTTCTTGATTCTCTGAACCATGCCTTTGTTGAATTGAAAGCTTTGTATATATAAGTAACTAAGCATCACTGGTTTTACTCAGTTAATTTTTTTATTATAGTGAATATTTTTGCTTTGTCGTGTTCTGCAGTAAAATTATTTATAACTCATTTACAATTTTTACTTAGGAAAAATATGTCAGTTGAGATGTGCTTGGTGAACTTTATTTTGTAAAAGTTTTCAGGTTACACTGGAATCCGTAATATGCATTGTGCTGGCAAACAGAAAATGCAATATTTAGTTCTGTCTCGTTTTTGCATGTAATTAGCAGTAAAGTTATTACAAATTGTTTTAGTGTATCTAGAAATAAATTTGTCCTCTTTTTGAGATATGAATTTGGGCAAATTGTGGTTTCCTTTTAGTGTTGCAACTAAAATTAATCTGATGTAATTTATTACCTCTATTTTGGCAAATGATTATAAAGAGAAATAAACTTGCGTTTGCATACACCTGTAAAGAAAAATACTACGTCTGATGTGTTTCCAGTGAATAGTTTCTAAGACAAGGAACTAATTGGAATCCACTGTAATAATTTTTCCTTTCTTCAACTTATTGTTAGTTGACTTGGAGCATATGCGCACGGTGAAAGCTGACAAGCACCAGCGATTTTGTCAGGAGAACAATTTCAGTAGCCACTTTGTGTCAGCCAAGACAGGAGATTCTGTAAGTAAGAAAATGGAACTTGTAGATGTCTGATTTTTTTTTTTTTTCAAAGTGCTGCACTTTTATTATACTTCACATAACATAACCTTTGAGAACTTGGGCTACTGCAGGTCCTTTTTTTGCTTCCCTAGTGGCATGAAAAATAGATCTTTTTATGAGTGTATATTATCGTTATTACAGTGGCTTCTCATCCGATTTTCAGTTTGAAGTACAGATTTTAATAAAAATGGTGTAGCTTATACGTTGGCATGAGACCAGCTAAATCCGTTTGCTCTCAGCCTTTAGTAAAATATATTCCCTCATGGACCCATTTATAGATCATCAATATAGAAACTTCCAACAATTGATAAATAATGTGACAAGACCCGATTGCAGTCAAAGTTTTTAATATGAGTCCTGAGCCGTGAGAGATGCTCCCTCTGCAGGTCCACTGAAATTTGAACATTCTGGCATTTGTACCAGATGCTTTGCAGAGTACATTTTGAACAGTCTTTTGACTCTGAGCTAACTGGGTTATTTGTTTTAGTTGGAAGCATATGAAAGAAAATGTTCCTTTTCAGTTGACACTATCAGTCAAATTAAATCATATTGTATTATTTTGCTTGATTTCTATCACTTGCCTAATGTGTTTGTCATTCCCATAAAACAGTCTTGTGTCTGTCTCCTTAACACTACTGTTGACAACAAATTTTACTGTATGGTATTGAATAGTAAGACCATGTTCAATGAAAATATAGTTTTATAATGCAAATGGAATCACTTGTTTGATTAAACTTCTGCAGTGGACTGCCTAATTTTATAAGATAACTACTAACAAAAGAAGTAGTTTACAGTAGCTCATTTTTAGTTTCAGTTTAAACTTAGTTTCAATAGATTTTTAAATTAGGTCTTTCACTGTTACTACACACTGACCTTTCAAAATCTTTGTGTATTTTGGTAGTTGTGCAGGAAAAACTGGGTTTTTATCCTAGGCAGTGATTTAAGAAGAGGCCATCCATTGCTGATGTGAATGTAGACTAGTGGAGTCTTACTCAGTTAAGATAAATGATTTGTTTTGATTACCTCAGATCTTTCCAACAGACTTGTTTGCAAAAGATGATTTTATGTACATATAAAAGCCTGAAAGTCTCCGTGGGGGAAAAAAATTTCATGAGGTGTTTAGTATAGCTAACTTACTGTCCATCAAATCACATAACTAAAGCACTGAGCTTGAGCCTGATGTTTTGTGCTCTGTCTTCAGGGCAGGTGATGTAACTCAGACACCTGAGAGCTTGGTGTGGGTTAAAGTAGGACCTCAGACTTTCTGTCCAGTAGAGATTGTGTAAATGGTATTTTTCTGAATTTTCACTGAAAAATTGAAAATGACTGAGAGCATGTACACAGACCTTACCTTCTGGGGTGGTGGCTGCATGATAAAAACCAATGTTTATTAGTAATTTAGATTGTGAGATTAGATGAACAGCCCTGTAGATAAAATACAATATATAGCTTGACAATAAGTGTTCAGCAGCAGTGCAAGCTTTAAGCTGCTCCTCTTGAACATCTGTTGTGTTCTTTAATCTCATTTAAAATGCAGTTGCCTAAACAGTAAGATAGGTGGACTGGTTTGAGATGAGTTAAAGGAGTTATTTAAGATAGCATTGCTACCAGTATTGTGTGTTAAACCATGTCCAGAGTCTAGCGCCAGGCTGCTGCTGCAGGCTGTACAACATCTCATTTCTTCTAGATACTTCTTTTCAGTAAGTCATGTTTTGTAAGACAGAACTCTTTCATATTGATATTTTTTAAAATGTGTGTAGTAGAGATTTTGGTGATGTTGATGCACAGTTCTGTTGTTCTCAATTTCAGAAACCTACATCTCTATCACACAATACACTAGTAATATATTTTTTGCTAAACTTTACTGAATACCCTTATTCATATTTTGTAGCACTGAGAGTATTATTTGAGAGGTGGGTTGTCTAAAAGCTTGTTTAAACTTAGGTCTCTGGAGGCAGAGTAGAAGCATTGCTTGACAATCCAGCATACTGTTCAGTCCTTGTACCATTGTTATTTTCTCAAATTTTTAAATAAAATCAAAGTACCAGATGAGGTTATTTTCAGATCTGTTTTGCACAGGTCATAATTTTGTATATCTCATTGTTTACAGTTCAAGAATGATTTGATATATTTGAAAGAACCTCAAGGATGTCTGTTTTTAATCATTTAAATGCAATTTTTTTTTTCATAGGTCTTTCTATGTTTTCAGAGAATTGCTGCTGACATACTCGGCATCAAATTAAACAAAGCAGAGTTGGAACAATCACAGGTAATTTTCCACAAGTACTTGTTTTTTCTTAGTATGTTATTTACTGTTAAAAATAATCTTATTGCAGATTAATGGCTGTCCTTGAAATAAATCTTTATTTGTTGTTCTGAAGATAATTATTTAATCTCACAACAGCTTTTAAAAGATACAATAGTTCCTTATTCATCCATAGTGATAAATTTGCTGAAAACAAGAAAAAACATGTTAAAAAAATTAAGAAAAAACTTTTGTTTTAGGGATGTTTGTTAAAAATAGCACTTAAAATTAGTTTAGAAATTAAAACTTCTTGATATGTATGCATATCCAGGTAGCATGGGAGATATTCTTATATATACATTAAATACTGTACAGTCATGTGAAATGCAGTTTTTTATGACAATTGTTGTTTTTTAATTCTATACATATTTAAAAAAAATTAATTTTAGAACACTACAAATTTAAGTCACAGAAGGCATAAGCTTCTGTGAGTGAAAATGTTCTAAAGCAATATTCATTGCAGTCATATAGCAAAATTTTTTACCTGTCAGTCAGGAATTAACTATGTGAAATCCTTTGTTTGGTTAATCTTAGATTTTAGTCTTCACTGTGTGCCTGTGTAATGTAGGACCTCAGTAGGGACTGTCTGCCTTGGGGAAGAAATATTGGCTTTGTAAGGTCACTATTTTCATTTTTATTTGGATGTGCAAATGAGAAAGGAATCCTATTCTGGTTCAGTATACCCATTCTCAAGAGCAGGTAGACCTGCGGAGCCATGCTTTTCCATAGCTATTATGGCCCTCTGGCATCAGCAATGATTTTCCTCATTGTACCAGTCCCAAATAATCTCCCCCTAAAGGAGCTGCATAATTTCTGCTCTTGTGTTTTGTTCTTGGCATGGTGAGTGTTATCTTAGGGGGTTTCTGCCATTTCCTCTGTACAAAAGGGCTGAGAGGGGGAGAATGTTTCCCAGCGATGGGTGGGAAGGTCGTCAGGAAGGTTGTCACCCATCTGTTACATTGGGTAGTGTTAGGCAGGGATGTGAATTCAGCGATGCCACTGTAAACCCATGGCAAACCTGCCGCATGTCCTGCTCCAGACTGTAGCAGAGCTTGTTCCAGTTCATGCTGTTCAGTAATTGCAGTATGCAAAATGGCTCTGATGAGAGCATTGGTTTAGCACCATATAAATTAATCGGAAAAAAGTGGTTTTGCTATTTTTAAAAATTTGAAGTGTAACTATATTAATTAAAATGTAAGCACTTGCTTAACACTATCTACCAGAGCTGGAAGTCACTTGGATTTTTTGTCAGTGAAGTTTAGGAGCTCAGAAATGTGTTTGTTGTTCAAATAAGCAAGCAAGCAAGAGGTTTCCTAATACAACCCCTTTGCCACTTTTTTCTTCCTAGTTCCTGCTTCTAAAAATAACTTTTCTGCCAGTAAGAATGTGTGCATAAGTTTAAACCAAAACATTTTTCTACAAACCCAGTTCCAGAAACCTCAAAAACAAAGATTATACTACTGAGGCAACCCTGCATAATGACGTTTGAGATTACAATTATTTAAATTTACTTACTGAACCAAAAGGTTGCTGATTAAAAGGTGTAATATCCTGGAACTGCTAGTTACTACCGTTATTTACCAAGTACGACAAGTTTAGTTAAAATAAAAAGCAAAACATTTCTTATATACAACTTGGTCTCCTGCTTTTTGAAATATACAATAAATAGGTAATTTCTAAAAGTGTTTTGCCACAGCAGTGTTTACGATCTTTGTTGAAGTGGTTGACTAGAAAACTATATTGCAAACAGTAATTGTAAAATATATTTACAGAGCATACGCAACAAGCAAAGTAGCTTCAAAAAGCTATAATTTATATGTAGAGAAATATTGAGTGTGTCTTTTCAATGATGCAGTACTACTAAGGTACCATCCGTCTATTGTTCTGAGCTCTGTGGTTATATGCATGTAAATAATTGAGCACATAAAGTTCTTTAATTTTTCATTGGTCATTTAGCTAGCACTGGAAAATCAGCCTTAGACCTCTCTGTGCAGTGTGGTGGTGTGTTCCCTAACTCAGGTGTGAGATTGTAGAAAGGTATGCAAATAGTTTTAAATTTAAAGGAAACTATAATAAAAGGGGTTATACAGAAAGTTGTAGCTTTCTAAAGAACCTGTCTATTTTTAGGTTGATTTTAAAGTAAGAACCTCTACATAGCTCTGACTCAAGAATACATAACTTTCTATGTCAAATTGATACCAACTTTAAGTAGGATTCCTTAAACCTTAGTATTGTAATTAATTTTTAACTTTATTGAGCAGATCAATGGAATATGCAATATATGGATCAAAGTCGACATTACACGAGTTGCATTAGCAATAACCTACAAATAGTTAATACACATAAATTAAATACTTACTGTGGCACACATTACTGTTAATGTGCATCCAGGCTTTAGTGGTAGATGAAAAAGGTAAAAATATCCCTGAAAAACCAAGAACAACAACAATTTAAAAAAAAGCAA
>WEIV01019886.1:30180-94335 GCA_013390005.1 Calyptomena viridis
AAAATACTCTCCCTTTTCAATGGCAAGGGTCTGATGAAATCTGAGGAAATAGATCCTTTACTAATCAAATGTTTTTCTTTCTGTATTTTTTACTTTCAACCGTAGAGTAAAAACTGCATGGGGTACAGCTTTGTTCCTTGGCATTGGCAAGAGCTAGCATTTTTGTAAATGATGTGTAGTTTTCTCTCAAACTAAATGCCACTTCAGCAAACTAGTGTGTGTGTGCCAGCTTTGTACAATAAAATGTTTGGCAGATAAGTCATATTTGGAATACAGAGCACCTGCACCAAGAAAGGTTATTTCCCATTGTTGACAGTGATTTGAACCATGGCAATGATATGCCTGACATAGAAACTGATGCAAAGAGGCCCAAGTTTTTAATTACCATGAAGCTAATAAAAGAAATGTTGCAGTGGTATATTTTAGTCTTACTTGGATGAAATTCCTTCAGAAAATCCAGGTCATTTATGATAGTCAGTTTCTTGCTATGGTGCTTCTAAGCATGGGTCACAAACCTGCCTGTGTTTACAGGATGGGATTTAGACCAATGTTTTGAGGAACAATTAATTGCCTACTGATTGCAAGACATTTTTTCTTTCTGTTTTTTTTTCCCTCTCAGCTCTAGTCAAAAGATTGGTATGAAGGAACTAGGTCCTGTGAGGTCAGATAACGCTGTTTAATGCTAAAACTCCTACGTACCATCTTACATGGGATTTGGCAACCTTTCCCTTGATAACATCAGGCCAGGAGTCCAGTAAATCATGAGTGTTGTCCACTAGATAAGATAATATGAATGTTATCAATTAAACTCAAGAAGAATACTTCAGCAGCTAATAAATCCAGGTCCCTTACCAGCCAATGCAATTATTGTTGCTTGTTTGACATAAAGATCTTATTTACAGAGGTAATCTTTAACATATACTGTTTATATATTAATAGAATCTAATTTATATCTTGTTTTCTTTAAAATAATAGTGTTTATTCATTCATTTTAACCTTGAAGTACTGTATCTTTCTTAGCAGACCTATCTCCTGCTACTTTTTTGTTGAAATTGTTCCATGAATTTTACTTCCCTTCTCATGAATACTGTACTAACAATGAAAAAGCTTTTAGCAGTTTTGTTTGCCTTTAACAGGAAAAATGAGAACCTTGTATTTTTATCTGAAGTAAAGCAAAAGCTTGCAGCATTTTGATATGAGATTGTTAATTTACGTAACTGGTTTGGATTATATATTTAGGTATAATATGATAGTTATGTTACTTGGAAAGATGCTTGTGTACAGCTGATGAACTTGTTACAAGCTGATAATGTAGTATTCAAGTATCATAGACTTAAAGGAGGAATAGGGCACTGTCATCTTTTCTTCCACTGAATTGTCTGCTGTCCATTCTGTCCCTTCTCTTTCTTTAATACACTTTCGTTGACTGCACGTATGAACCTTTCACTTCAGTGCTTTGAAAGGGCACGTCTTTTGGAGAAGCTCAAGAAGCAGCCCTGGAGCTGCCAGTGCTGCTTTCAGCCAGACATCTTGCTCTTATATCAGCCTAAAGCCAGAAAATGCACTTTCATTTTGCTTCTGCATAGTCTCATTATATTACTAATTCATTCTTTTCAACTTCTGATTAATCTCTCCATTGTTTTCCTTCTCTTTTCTTTTCTTTTTACATTCTTCTCCTTGCCCTCTATCCATCATGTTGATACATGGCTGACAGCATGTTGTCAGGGCAGAACTAGTGAACTATCCTGAAGATCACCAACATCACAACACTTCCAACTGCCAGAGCAAAGTCTGCTCAATGCAGTAGTTCAGGTATTGATGGAAAACTTGGGTGTTTTTTTTGTAAGCTGCATTGCTGTTACATGAAGTAACAAGTGTTACAGTAAGTTCTGTGGGAAAATTATGTTTTGTATCAGTTATCACTGTAATACTCAATATATTAATTTGGAACTCTGTGTACAATTAATTACATAGTGTTTCTAATAACCAGGTAGTTCATAGAAACTTTGAAATACTTCATGTTACTGTATTCAGTGCTGTGCATTCAAAGTATTACATAGTTGTCTTGGATGGAAATGGACAGAAAATTGTAATCTTCTTTCCTTCTCATGTAGGAGAGACCATCAGACTTATCAATTGCTTTGTAAATAGAATGGGTAATATCTATTGGATCTGTATTAGAAAATAAATATTTATGGTATGCAGAGCTCCTTTTTATGATAATTTAGTCTTTAGCCAGTATGCCTGCCAAAGGTTTTTGTGAAATATGTCTGTATTTGAAATTTGCTTTCAATTCTGTCCATATTTTCCAGTGAAGTGCTTGGAGTAAAGACAAAAAGAAAAACTTAGGTACAATTTACAATTACAATTTAGGCATTTCTTCTGGAAGACTGAGTCGCACAATCTTTGCAAATACTGTTTTATTATTTTCATAAGAAAACAGTTTTCATGGAAGTAGAACTGTGTTTATTGCTCTAGCAAAAAAGTCATGTTCCATTAGAGTTGTGAAAGCTTAGCAAGGCACTTGCTTTTGCTTAGTATGGATGAACTGATAATTAGAATGAGAATTAGCACCTGATAAGACTTTCCTGTAGGATAAGGACAAACCTGTTTTGTCTGTTATTTTTCCCTTCATGTTTTGTAGTAAAATATCTGTTGAATGCTTTGCCGGCATGAAGATTGTATTTTCTGATTATTACTATGTCTTCTTTTATGACAGAGGGTGGTGAAGGCAGATATTGTCAACTACAGTCAGGAGCCTGTGACAAGAACGGTTAATCCTCCCAGAAGCTCAATGTGTGCTGTACAATGACTGTGCTGTTCCTCTCTGGTCCCACAAATATGAGAAAAAACCCCAAAGCATCACTACCTTTGCAGTTCTCTTGCCTTGACATAGGCTCTGAGATTACCAGGAACTTGGTGTTAACAGTGACCTGCGCCACAATGCAGTCAGAGGTTTCAGAAACATGTTGCACCGTTGTCCATTAAGAAGTATCAGGCGTTTTTTTGACTGACTGAAATTCAAACATGAGACGACACATTTTGAAAAATTAAGATCTATATTCTTTTAAATTATATTTACATAAAACTGTGTAACAGTATAATTGTTTATATGTTTCCTCCTGTCTATTGACTGCTATCAGAATAAAAATAGATGAAGAAGCCCTGCATTCAAAATGCTTTTGAAGATATCACAGTGGAAGGGTATTTTGCCAAAGCATTTTTAAAATTTGTTTCTTTTTTCTTCTGTAATCTGAAGTAACACTCAGCAAATGTAACTTGGAAAAACTATTGTTGGAATAATTTTAAGCATGTAATATATTTTATCTAGGGATAATTTTGAAAGTGTTCCATTAATATATGCACTTAGCACAAAATGTATAAATTGTATCCAGTGAGAAACAGTGCTTGAAATAAAACTGTTACTATAAAAATAGTTATTTTTCTGATGTCTCAAGTTGTCTCCGTGGATGCTCTAAAAAATGCTAATGTTTGTGTGTATTTTTATTACTACATCAGCATTGCTTTTTGCAGTACTAGATGGGCTCATGTCTTTATGAATATGGATGAATCTTGGTCAGCAGTTTGGTCTGTAAATGTTGAGTGATATATTCAACATGCATTGGAAACTGTTGATGGATCAATTAGGAATGGTCACTTTAAATAACTAACAGTGACTTTTGGCATGGTACTCTTTTCTTTCTAGTGCAGAGTAAATGACAAATAAAAAGCTCTCTGCTCTGTGGTCTTCACACTTCTCTGTTCCTTTTCTAGCAGTCTCTTAGGCATGCAGTTCTCTGCTGGCACATCTGAACAGAAGGCTAAGGAGTAGAAAAACACCTAAGCCTCGACTCCAAACTAGAAATCTTTTCCTGTTTAAACTCTAGAATGTGATTTCTTATAACTACAAGAAAACATTTGGAGATTCAGAAAATTAGCAAGGCTATGAAGGAAGCTTGTACATCACAAGTGAAAATTACGACGTTCTTCAAGTGAATCTTTCTATTGAGCTCTTCAAGCAAGTGCTTAATCATTGGAGCAATTAAACAATTAGTAGTTTAATAGTTGAACTATTTTAACCGTGTTAAAAAAATGCATATGGCAAAAACGTGTTATTTTTTAGCTTCACACATAGTTTTATAACTCTGATATGACTTAGTGTATAATATTTTATCATTTAGCTGTGGAAAATTCTAAGAAGCTGAAATTAGTCTACAGTAAGGTATGTGCAAATTTACAGTAAATTACTTATTCTAGGGTTACAGTCTATATTCTTGTACCTGTCCCATGGAGTTCATGTCCCACTGCATACCTCTACTCATACAGTTAAATGCAACTGTAAGGTGAACTCTCTTCCACCACCACCAGATGAGAATTTCTCTTTAAAGAATTTTGCTAAAGCAGTTGGTAAGTTCACAAGTTTATGGCCTCCAAAGTTTTTTTGAACCCTCAGATGTCCTGGTGTGTAGTGCCCTGAACATTGCCTGTATGGTCAAATACTGACAAGAACTGCCCCCTCTCTGAGGAGCTGAGCACAATCTGGCTCAGGCAAATGGCTGGAGGCATCTTTCTCTAGTGTTGTCTTTCTCTTGTGTTGTCAGCTTCTTAGTCCTGCTTCTCAAGTAATGTGTAGCATGGTCTTTAAAGATCCAACAGTGCTTTTCTCTTAAAAACTTCTGTAATCTTACTTTTCAAAAGAAAATGCTTTTTCAGAACTTGGTATGCTGAGCCCATTATTACCCTGAATAATAAAAAACATTACATTTGGTGAAATCCTGCAGTATGAAAGATGTTATGCATGTCCCACTCCAAGCTGTTTTACAAATGGATTTTATGTCTCGTTCTCGTCATGATTTTTTATTCAGTGCCTGTTTTTCTAGCTGTCTTTGACTTGTACATCCTTTTGTGTTTTATTCCCATTGATCTTTTCACCAACTGCTATGTTAAAGGCCTATCTCCTCTGAAGATATTTTTGTTTACATTTCCAAACTACCTTAATTCCTCCTCCCTAACATACATTTATATTATTTACGCCAACAAGGAATCTCTCGTCTTCCATGCCCCCAGCCCCTCCTTTTGCTGCCCCTCTTAGCCTCCTCAGATTTTGTGTTGTATACTGACTTCCACTCTCTCTGCTTTTCCCTACCCTTCCTGCCCCATTGAGATCCATTACCTGTCCACATTTTAATCCTTACAAATGAGCTTTGCTCTTTTTGCTCAGCCCTGAGGACCCCACCTTGAGCCTTCAGATTCCAGCTGCAGTCTAAATCCTTAGCTGTGGTAGCTGCCTTTGAAGTGCTGCAGCAGCTGTGGTTGAAGATTCAGCAGTGCCTTTGCCAGTGCTATGGCCCAGGTTCCTCCAGGCTGAGCAGAAAGGTCAGAGATAATTCTGGAGGATTAAGCAATATGGAGAGAGTGAGTAGACACTGTTTTGCAGGGACAGCAAAGGCTCTCTGGTGATCGGAGAGAGAGAAATAAATTTAGTTAGAGAAGTGTGTAGGGGAAGACAAGCAAGCTCTGCCTTGGGTCCTTCTATGAGTAACATCCTGCTACTGATTCTCATGATTTACATATGGTAGAGTTAAATCATGTGCTCTATTAATGTGCTTAAAAAGTTTTTTCCAAGGTAAGAGCTGGTTGAAAACAATTCAACGAACATTAATGAAGTTAATGCAGTGTTCTCTAAAAGAGAGGTGACATGTGCTTAATGTCCACTGACATGGGGAGCAAGCTGGGGTGAGAGAGGCATGTTTTCTCCTGAAGCTGAGGCCAGATGAAGGGAAGAAACGTGTTCAGGCCCTGATCTTACACAGATCCACACTGTCGAAGTGATCTGCCTGCTCAGAGCTGTTGTAACTAATCATTTGAGTAACAGCTCCATAGCTAAATATTGTTGCTAAGTTCAGCTCCTTGCTAGGGTCAGCCTCACGTGATGCTGTGGATACCAGTAAGTGCATTGTGTTTGGCTCTACCTTAGAATACTGGTGCTTTTAAAACTTGAAGTGTTACTAGACTCATGCAACTTACTGTCTTCTGTGGTTCTAAAGTTTGGTCGAGTCTAATGGAATCTCTCACAAACAACAGTGTGAAGGTATTTTTCCTTATGACCAGCTGCTGTGAGTGTCAGAACCTGTGATGAATTCATGATATCTCTCTGAATACATTGTTCTTCTAACAGTTCATAAAGGTCATAAAACCACAAGGCTGCTTTTTAACCAGAATAACTTTTTATTTTTTAAGTTTTAGACACGAAGTCACTAGGAGCATTATGTGAAGTGTGCTCTTTTGAGGAGTTTTAAAATTATAGGTACTATCTGCAACGTTAGACATTTGAAAAAACTCTGTTCTTTAAATCACTGCTTGGGTTTCACTGAAAGTAATGGGCTTTTGCATCAGGCAGTGTCTTTTAAATGCAGAGCTAATTTGCTTGTCAGCAGATGCACCCGCTAATGAACCTGACATCCAGGAAAATATGAAAAATATCACACTATGATAAAATTTCATAATATTTGAAATTGGTTAGTGTGCTTTTTTGTTGATGATGGCAATTTAAATAAATTGCAGTTGTATTTTTCCTTTTTACATTTATTTTAGTAATGTTTTTTTTTTTTTCCACAAGTTTGTAGTTTTTTTTTCATGATGTTTGTGACATTTTTACAAAGTCATAGTAGAGAATACTATTTATCAGGTAAATGTTGGTATATCTAACTAGAAATTTACTGTCCTGTTTATGTTTTTCCATTGACAGAAGACTAAAGTGCTGGTCCTTAACATAATTAGCAATTTTACAATAATGGGAATTTTTCTGCAGGAGAATTTTTCCTATTTAGAATACTTGGATTAATTTCTGATGTAGCTTAACAGTTTGTGTGAGAGGCCTGATAAGTGTATTTAAAGCAGCATTGACTTTTACAGAAATTATATTTACAAAGCTACATGATTAACTACTTTTCTTTATGGAATTTGGACTTTAGTTCCCAAGCAAAGAGGTTATGCTACAATCCTGTATTCTTTTCTTTCTCAGCTGAAGTATTACTGCTTAACATATAATCTGATTTCTTCAGGCTATCTTTCTTCAAAACCAACTCATAACCACTTAAAAATGTCAAAATAGCTGAATGCTGCTGAAAAGAAAAAGCCAAAATGTATCCATGTTTGCATAGGGGTAATGGCATACATATGAGATTAAAACTCCTGTGCAGATAATTATCCATAGGAAGTGAATTTATACTCTGATTTCAGATGCTATGAATAGAATGTGATTAGAATTTAATGTGCTAGAGTTTTATTTGCAAAATACACAGGTCCTGTATAAAACCTCTCTTTATAAAGTACTCTGTAGAAGCCTTGGGGATCCCTGTTTAACTTGCAAATGCCGAAGTTTGATCTTCCCCAAATAGAAGATAGTGAAGCTCCTGAGTTCCATGAACTGATTTCTATTTTCAGCTTCCCATAGAGAGCTGACTGTTCAGCCAATTTAAACTTTTTTTTTTCCTACTCCATTCATTTTGGCACCATTTTGAACTGGAAAACTTCCAGTTAGCTAATTGGCCATTTGCCTTGTTTTATGTGGGGGTGATGTCAAGTGCTGAAATAACCGATTGACTAAAAGCAATCTTGTTTCAAAAGCTGGTCAAACCAAACCTCAGAAGGTACCAATTTTCAGGTTTGTGTTGTATTTAACTACTACATAGCAGTCCTTATCCTAGTGGATGAACCTTGGAGAAGAGTATAGATTTAAGGTCAAGAGCTCGTGTTTGCTCAGATACCCATTTAGAGCACCGAATTCTGGAGGAAGTAGGAATGCAGATCTTTTTTTAATATCACTTTCAAGACTTTCTCTACTTCTGCTCTCTAATGTCATATTAGCAATCAGTGTTTTTAAAAAAATATTAATTCAAGTCCCAATTTAAAAATCAAAACATAGTAAGTAGACTTTGGTTCAGGAAAGTTTTTCTATGAAGGATGAGTGGAAAAAACTGCTTATGTTGCGTGAATATCACTGGCATAGTTGGAGATATTTAATACACATTAATAATCATATTTACTAGTTTTGATCAGCTAAATATCCTATGTACTGATTTCTACTTTTCTTATTTAAAATATTTTTTAGAATGATAATGATTATAAATACAAAATAAAATACCAGACTGGTTTTAATTAATTCATGCCTCAGAAAATGTCCTGCAAACTGCTTCAGGCAAACATTTTTTCTTTGCTAACTAAACTCCATTTCTGTCCTTTGCTGGGCTGATCCATACCAGGTAGCTTGGAGGATCATGACCTACTAATCCCTTTTGATTTCTGGTGAGCTTTTAAAAACAAAGTAGACCAAGAAACATCAAAGGAGGATTTAAAAGACACACACCGTGCCCTGAAAAGTAAATGTTGCTTTGGAAAGCATTCTCTCCTTTAAAAAAAGAGGTGAGTGCTGTGGTTCAATACTATTCACCAAAAGCACTTAAGCATATGCTCAAAATTAAGCATGTATTTAAGTTCCCTTGAAGTCTATGCTATTTAAGTACACACTTGAAGCTAAATACATTTTGTCATACTTTGCTGACACAGAAAATCTGGCTGCGTTGAAATAAATGCCTTTGAGGCTAAAGTTCTTTCAGGAATTTCAGTGTTGGTTCTAAAATTTTCTACCCATTGTGAAGGGTATCAACTATAGCCACTCCCAAGTTAAAAATAAAATAAAAAGGTAAAAAAGGTGTTTCATATGTTCAATTGCTTTTCTGATATTTTCTCTAGCATGAATGATACAGAAATTGGGAAAAAAAAGTTGAAATATGGTTCAGTTTTGTGATCAGAACATGTACTTGACATTGGCAAATTGCTGTTTTTGGAACAAATGCTCAGATTTGTAATGAATCAGAAACAGAACTAAGAATCTGGAGGTGCTTGACAAGTCTCATTGCAAACTGAATTCTAACTGATAGTGCAGGAAAACATATCAAATTCCCATTTGTAGTGTCTGAATTGCAGATCTGACATGGAGGAAAAACAAGAACTGGTACTTCTTGCTCAGATTTGGGGCGGTATTTGATCACCATCTTGGAAAAAATGAAGTGTGATTTCTGGATATATTCCAATATTTGTCAGAGAATGGTGAGGCAATGTTTAACTGCATAATGGAAACTAGAGAGAAATTTTGACATCCCACTCATCAATCCAATTGCTATTTTATCTCCCCACTGTCTTGGAAAGAGAGCAAAGTGTAAACCAACATTTGGCACAAATGGGCTGTCTCTGCCATTTAGGAGCAATTTGCATGTAATTGGTAACAATTATACAGACAACCCATTTATAACAGGGAATGAGCTCACAACCTAGCATAAACTACAAGAAAACGAATCATATCCCCCAGGAATCACACATTGATGTAAGAAAGGAAATTGAAGTCTTTCAGTTTAAACTCCTGGTTTTATCACCCAGAAATTCAAGGATGCAAATAAGCCTGTACTCAACAGGTTACATATTCTCAAATTAAAAATACAACTTGTTTGTGCTGATTAAGCTTGAATATAATCAAGAGTCTAAAAGGATGCTTCTTGTTTTTTTTTTTTTCCTTATGGTTCTAACCTTCCTGACTAAATGGCCAGCCTTTGAAAGTTGAGAGTTCAACTCTGTCTGCATATGGTCAGCAGCTGAGCTGTCTCCTCTGTCAAGGACACAAGAGACTGAGGTGACAGGTTGTGGTGATGGTGAAGTGCAGCTGAGCAGGCTTGGAGACGGTTCAGCCAGATTTTGCATTCAGAGGAGCATTAAGTTCATTGAAATACAATTAGTTTTATTTGTTCACATCAACAACAGTTAACTGTCTTCCACTATATTTTGGAAAAGACACCAACTGACTTTTTTTTAATTACTATTTTTTTCAGTTGAGTGTAAGCTTACCGTAGCAGTTGTAGTTGTGACAACAGGTTGGATGTTTCTGCATCTTCCTGCTGTGGGCAATCTTTTTCTCTTTGATTGAGAAGCAGTGCAGACTCACTAACCATACTGAATCAGGTTGGACACTACCCAGACAGTGGAAGTCTGGAAATACCAGGTGAATGTTCCCATTTCATGTGCAGAGCAAGTCCAGTTCCTTGCAGCTGCTATATAGGTAATATCTACATGACACTTGTGCTGTTGTATTATACCTAATGCTGCCTTTTATTGTTCCTACCTCTAAGTAGAGCTTTACTAAAATAAATACAGGGATAAACCTCAGAGTGATTGATACTGGGTAGTGGAAAATCCATGCCCTCCAGAGACAAACACACTCATGCAACAATTTCAAAATAAAGGGTTTGTGCACATAGAAGCCTAAATTGTGCACAAGAAAGAATGCTGTGGTCAGGGTCTTTGGTATCATGTGAGTGCTACACTGATCTGCAGAGTGGCCATGTGGAAAGGTAGAGGAATACTAGGTGGTGTCGGCACAACATTTGGGTTGTTGGCCCTGCATTTTGTTATATGATAAAGTCCTATAACTCCTTTTGTACCCAGATACTTCGAAGTGACTACGAAGTCATTGCTACCCTCTGTGCATATGCGCCTGTTATTCGATGGCTGTTTCTCTGTCAGGGCACATTTTGTGGCTTCCATGAACAAAAATTCAGGTTTTCTAAATCAGGTTCTCAGCATTTTCCAGTTTCCTAGGCTGGAGTAGCAAGGTTGAGGTCAAAATTCACCTCAAAAGAGTAAAAGAATGTTGATTGCAATGTGTGTTGTTCATATGAGGAGGAAACTGGTACAAATACCACCTCAAGTGTGCTTTGAGGTATTTGTCTAGCAAGCAAATAAAACGACTTTCAACATTTTCTGGCAACTAACTGGAAATCAGTATAAGAGGCAAAAATCTGCTAAACCATGATGCTGATATTTGAGACTATGGATTTGCCTGCTGTGGCAAAACATTTATGCTGTCAACAATAAATACATGGTAAGTTATGGCAGCTGTAGTCCATGAAGATTCCCAAATCATAAACAATGATCTGCTACTGGTGAAAATTCTCTTTGTCATTCAGCGTATGAAAAATAACTTTCCCATTGTGTTGCAGAGGGCTACATGCAGGTTAAGTTCATTATTTGTTTCTGAGTATGAAGTTAGCAGTTTCCAGTACCCGGTTTGAATCATCAGCAAGGAACTTAACTGGAAAGAAAGAAGGAGGGTAAAGGTGTTTCTCAGACATCAGTTTATGTGTGGAAACTGCTTTTTGCAGCTTACCTATATTTCTCTTTGGACTTTTACAGAACCAGAGATCTGTTACTATGGCATGTTTGTCAGGCTTAAAGATTTCCTGCAATAAAGAAGTGAATTTTTTGCAGTATGAAAGGTATTCTGATCATGGCCACTGTTGCTGACTCAGTTTTGAGAAAGTTTGAATCCAGACGCTTTTGCAGACACTGACCTCATTAGCTGCCTCTCTGAATAGCATTGCATATGATGCTGCAGTATCCATTCAAAGAGGATGATGGTATAAGCAGCCCATGATAATTCTGGTCTTTGTGATTATTTCTCTGTTCTGATACTGCATGGTAGAAGTGCTGAGCAATCAAAATTGGTGAATTGTCTGCCGAATTGTTTTTTGCCTGTTTCTAGGACCTTAGTAGTCTAATTGACATGTATTCACCAAGAAATTCAATTGACCATGTCTTTTAAGTTTTTTTGGAACCGGACATTGGAGACAGGCATTTTCAATGGAAATTGGCATGATATCTGTCTCTGAGTTGGAGGAGCTGTAAATGCTTCCTGTGTGCATTTGTACAAACTACTTAAGTTGCCTGTGTCTTGGAACTCTTTGCAGGGTGACCACAGTACTCCATCCAGTGGGACTGCTGTGGACATTTGTGGGAATGTCCTGTGCTTGTGTACTGTGGCAGAGTGATAGTTTTGCCTGTTACCTTGTTCAGACATGGGAGGCATCAAGCAATATTATCTAGGATTCTTGTCAGTGCTTCCATTGTGCAAGTGTACAGTCTGACAGTGTCTCTCTTATAGCCAACTACTTGGGATGGACCTGGACAAGGTGTATTTCAGGTAACAAATAGGCTCAAGTTTATAAAAGTTATCCCAGCAAGGTTAGCTGACTTTTTACATCATAAAAGCCGTAAACGTTAAAAGCTGATGTCCATTTCTGCTCATAAGGCACACAACTGACAGCTGAAGGCTAATGCAAGTGATCACTGAAGTATTCTGGCAAAGCCTGGGGACAGATGAATGTTTTGCCTTAGTGACTAGTCACATTAGTCAGTTTTGGGATTCTTTTGAATTACTGAAAAAAAAAATTGGTCTATTTTCTGGTCTGTTTCTTTCTCTAACTGTTTTTGTTAAAAACCAAAAAGTTACCAAAACCACTTTTTAAAAATGTGTTTATTTTTCTTTAACTGTTCTACTCATTAGAGCAGGGGTTTCTGTTGTGTACTTGGCAACTGCAGTCATTGCCAACAGCAACCATTCTGAGCATAACTGTTCTTCTGTTGCTGTGTACTTTAGTAGGACATTATATTGCTCATGCATACGTACATCTGCGTGCATATAAATATATGTAAGACTCCATACTCTTGTGCACGTAGGCATGTCTTGGTACTACCAAAGTTTCAGGTAGGTGTTGAGTTCTCTCCTCACCTGTCTCTATTTACTGTTTTAAGTTTCAGTAGTGATAGAAGCACATATTAGATTATGTGGCTAAAACTTGGAAATACCTGCAAATTATTAATGGTAGATCATAAATGTATCCGTCTCTAAGCTATGTTGATGATACAGTAAATTAACAGGTATAAGGAGCTGTGTAGAGCACTGGAACATTGTTGCACAGTGCTTAGTGCAAAAGTGACATGCCTGACTGGAACTCACCTTCTACTTTTAATTGCATGGTGCAATAAGAGTTGCAGTGAGAAGCAGAGCCATGGGAAGATGGCTGGAGAATAGGAATGCAAACCAGATCTTGTTGTCATTTCACTGAAGCACTTGGATATTCCCAGTCATATCCTCCCTCCACTTCACTGTCACTAAGGCAGCACAATTATTTATATGTTATAATTTAGACTGGGAAAATGATCCAGCTTAAAAAATGTAGACAAGGAGCATAAGAGAATGAATTTTTATTAGAAGACAGGATTGATGTGGTCTGGCACACATTCTTTAAGCATGGCTGAGGTGACAGTGAACTGGAGCACAGAAGAAACATTGGTCAGTATTTAGGTGAAGACAACTTCTCATGAAATCACAGACCTGGGAAAATGTGTAGCTTTTTATGACCCGCAGTCCTCAGGCCTTCCAAAAGCTGTAAAGAAATGTAACCTTTTTCTCATCTTGCTCACCACTGTCTGACCTCCTCTTGACATCAGTTCCACCTGCAGAAAGTCAGTCTGCAAACACATCTTTTCCTGTGCTCCCAGATATTCAATTCATATTTTTTTCTTGCATGTTGCTCTTAATGACTGAAGCAAAGCAGATAGTAATGGTTTTCAAGAATTTCCCTTTTTTTTTTTTGTGAAAACAGCTGCCTCATCAAAGAACATCTGGCACCAAAACACAGGCCTGACGGCATTCCATATAGGGGATATTTCAGAGATCCATAAAATGAGACATCGAATACCCGAGCATCTGATTGCAGGCCTAAGGTTACCCCAAGTTTTGAAATTTGATCTCTGTAAGTTCTTTATAGAATCATTTGTGGGTTTTTTTTTTAATATAAAATTCATTGAAGGAAGATAATTACCTTAAATATAAAATGACCTGCCCCTTTTCTGTACCTCTAAATGGTTTCTTGAAACAGCAGAGAAGAGAGATAGGAAATGCAGAGTGCCCTTTCAGCCTATCTGAAATCTGTTCCAAAGAAATACTCTACATTCCTCCCTGGGTTTTCTGGCACTTTTTTTCACAAAAGGAGCAGTTGCTGTTTTCACTGTACCTTTCTTTTCTTCCATCTGAATGTGAATAAGTCACTTGAGGAAGGGAGTGTTGCCTAATGGCATAGATGACTCCATATTGGTTAGAAGCTTTCTTGTGTAGTTTTATTCCTTTATCAAGAAAACTGTGTGGGAAAATCATGTGTTTAGCATATGGCTGCCACTGATGCTAATGTCATTGTGCCCACATGCACCGAAGCTGAGGTTGCCCTCTTGTATGGAAACTCAAATTCCTAGGCATAGCCTGTTAATTTTTATTTTCAGTGTAAGTATGTCAGGTATGTAAATGCTTATGCCGTACAAGTGATGATGCTATGTAAATGATATACATCTGGTCAAATCAATCAAATCTAGGCATTCGTCTCCCTTTTGTGATTTGGAGGGTTTTGTTTGTTTGCTATGGGAAATGGAAGAAGATCTATTTGTTATCTTTATCAAGAAGTGCTAAGCCCCTGGCTGTGTTCTGGAATTACCAAAACCTGATGCTGTTCAAATGCAGAAACAAATGATAGCCTGTTGCAAAGAGCTGACATTATAAGTTGGATTCAGGAGCCAGATACGGATGCAGAGACACAAGGGTAAAGAGAGGTTCAGGTGTACCTTTAGAGGTGGAAACGAGAAGCTCTGTAGGTTGGACGTTGACAAAGGCAACAGCCCACTCTTCTGTGATCTGTGATGCTTGGTGACACTGATTTTGCTCATTAAATTACTCATCCAGATGGTAAAGGCTGAGTAGCCTTTCTGTTTCCAACTCTCAAGCTGGTGGCTGAATGAGACCTCATGGATTCCCAGAGAGATCAAAAGGACTCCTACTATTCAGAATGGTACATTCATATGCAGTGTGAATAGTAAAACCCACAATATGTGTTCAACATGAAGAAGTTGTATGGTGGCATTGCAACACCTGAGTAGCAGGCAAGAGCTGGAGACACAACTTTCATGTTTGATGGCATTGCTTGAGCCATCACTTCCAGGATCAGTGGATGTGCTAACCGTAGAGGAACTTCTGTGTTATTAACTAAAATATTACCACTTCATCTAAATGGTGATGTCTAGGCTGATCTGCTATCAGAAAGGAATTCTGGTTAAATATTTTTGATCAGGCATTTAAAAAGAAAGATTCCATGGATGGAGCCCTTGGATCAGGGCTGGGAGGTTTGGACTCTCTCTCTGGTTCTGTTACAGACACAGTCTTCATCATCATGGCTAAGCTTCGTGAACGAAGATATGGGGAGGGCTCTACCCACACTTGCTACAAGCACGCTGATGGCTAAAAAGGCCAATGTGGGATAGACAAATCCGGGAACAAAAGGCACAGTTAAAAGTCTCTTTAGGTGGTATTGACGAGGTGCAGTTCTTTCTGCGATGTCTTTTCTCCTCAAGGCTAATTCTACATGAGTTTTCAAAGGAGTCAGCAGCGTTGTAGGTGGTGTGTCTCCATGATTCCCGATTTGAGGCCAAAGTGGACCACTGATGGTGGTCGATATGGCCAAGACTGAGGTGCTGTTTCAAGGAATCCTTGTATCTCCTCTTTGGGGCTCCTCTATTGTGGCAGCCAGTGGCGAGTTCATCATAGAGCACAATCTTAGGGAGGCAGTGATCCTCCATCCTGGAAACGTGCCCTGCCCAGCTCAGCTGTGTTTTCAACAGCATGGCCTCAATACTCGTTTGAGGACGGTAATGTTGGTCACGTAATCAGTCCAGTGGATGTTTAGGATGTCTGTGCAAGAACAAGGTTGCATTCTTGCAGACACAGTAACATATTGGGAAATCTGTACCTGTTGTGTGGTGAGATTACAAGATTCCTATTCCTTCAGATCAATACATCACAACACAAGGAGATGGCTGGCACTATACTAAGGAGGATTTATGTCCCTCACCTACAGAGTGCCTGTTTTTAAAGTACAAGCAGTGCAACTAATTATGGCCAAAAAGCGTAGGCTCCTTTATTAAATGTTTTTTTCTACACTAAATTGGTGTGGCCTTCAAAACATTTGTTAAAATTTAATAAATAATAGATGCATAAAGGAGTACAGGTTTATCCATGGAACTACACAGTACTTAATCTCCTACTTAATAGTCAGAAGATGGATTTCATAATAGTTGGACTCCTGCCTTTGATTACTAATTGATTACCGTTTACGCTCACAGGGTCATTGACCTTTTAATTTGTCATTTATAAGAGTCTTATATCTGATGATACTTCAAAATATTTAAGATCTTACTTTTTATCCAGACCAGCTGAATAAATGTTCCAAAATTTTGCTGGGATTTGATAAAGCTGATATAAACCCCGGTCCATTTTGGTTTTTTATGTCAGCATACTGCTATTTTTTTTTTACTTGAGATATTGTACTTGATCTTAAGGTTGCAAGTAGGAAAGATTTATCTGCCTTGTTCTATGATGTTTGGAGGAGGGGAGGCTTCCCATGGAGTCTGAATGCTTCTGGTTGGTTCAAGATCTCTAGAAGCTGACACTGCAGGGGCAATTCTTGTATAAATTTTTTGATGAACGGTGAGTTTTGCTCACACCTCTAACAGAGGTTTGTCATCAAAGCTGATACTGCACAGTGGAAGGCCAGTACCTCTATGCTGCCGTGGCATTTTTCAGTCTACACAAATGAAAATGTTTTGCTGCTGACCATGGGAGCGCTTACAAGGAGCTCAGCTGCACTGCTGTCCTCGTCAGGGGAGCAGGGACTGATGGAGTGCTGTGCCTCCAGCCTCCAGCACTTGGATCAAAGGCCACCAGTCTTGGCCCTGAGCATCTGCACTCAGACAACGAACTCTGAGATGCAGAGATAGTGCCAGGATCATCCTCTGTTTGTCGGGTCCAGAAGAGCCTACACACAAGGGTGCAGAAGAACACAACCTTAATAAAGAGATTCTGGATTTATGTTTGTGAATGACCAGTTTATCAACACAAGTTGTTCCTCAACATGCAGGAATGTGTTGATTTTACTGTCAAAATGTGTGTTAATGGGAGAAAGTTTCCAAGAATATTTTTTCCAGTTACTTTAGAGAAAAGAAATTGTAACATTGTGTTTAAGTTTAAACTCCTCTCCTCCCCCAAAACCCCAGTATTGAATCGTAATTTCACATTACTGTAATTTTAATAAAAAAACCAAATCCGAAAACATAGCAAGAGCTAATTCAGAATATGTAGTATATTTTGCTTTTTGAATTAGAAAATACACATAACAATTCTCACTCTACAACTATTAACATTGCCTGCTTTCTGTAAAATTACCTTTCTTTCCTTGGCATGTTTTGCTGAGGACTGGCTCTCAAAGTGGTGCAGAATGAAGCATGCCTAACTTTGAAAATGTGTTATGGTTTGACTCTGGCTGAAAGCCGAGAGCCCACACATAGATCTAAAATTTCTCAGAGCAGGGGAAAAAAACCCCTCGGTTTTTGTGATAAGGATTACAAGCAACTGTTTATTAACTACTTCACACAAGCAAAACAGGCTCTTACTTAGAATATTAAGTATTTACTACTACTANTTCCCTCCGACCTTGGTGCTAATCAAACTTCCCACCCTCCTTTCTCTTAAGCCGCCATGATGTTCTGCCCAGCTTTTTTTCTTCTCCTTCTTAAATGTGTTATCATAGAGGCATTGTCGGCTGACCTTGAGCTAGCTTAGGGCAGAGAAAAACTCCAGCAGCTTCTTAAAGAAGCCTCTCTCCTAGCCCCTCCCAGCTAATAAAAAACTCTGGCTACTTAAAACGACAACAAAATGGCTTTTGCAAATGAGTGTTGCTCTCTACTCCAGGGGGTGTTTTTAACCCCGTGTGCCTTTTTTTTTTCACTCAGTTCCTACTCCTTTTCCCTAGAAACTGGTGTCTTCTTTTATAAAAATTATTGTTAGAACTGCTGCAACTTCTTTTGCAAAGATTTACCATGTTATATTATCCCTTCCATTTCCTGCACACTGTTTATAAAAATTTAGCTAAACTTTGGCTGTTGGGGTTGGTGTTTCTCCTCTTGAGCAAGTCTGCAGGAGTTGGAGAAGAGCTTCATCAGAAGGAATTCAAGGAAGTCAGGGTTAAAATCCACCTTTTCTAATTTTTTTGGTGGAGTTACAACTTGGATGGAAACCTTATTCTCTAGGTGTGGCTGAGACCGAGATTGCATGAGGAATTGGGTGACTGGTGCATGAAACTGTGGAAGGCAACATCCTGCCAAAGGGATTGGGACCGAGTGGAGTGATGGAGGATGGAGACAGGAGTGTTGTGAAAATACGTGCGTGGTTGAAGCAGTCAGTTACTATGGGGATGTGCAACACCACATTCACCATGGAGGAAATGAATCCTGCCCTCCCAGCAAGGCTTTCAGGCAGTAAATAGCAGAATGTGCTGCATTTCTAGGTGAGGGAGGGAGAAAATGTGCAATACCTGGGTCACAGTTTCTTTAGGGAAAAGAGTAAGCGGTTGTGTAATGGGAAATGGTGTCAAAATGTATAGGCATGAGCAGACAGCACTATGGTGGAACAGTCAACTTCAGCTCTGGCTTTTTTGCTGACTTTTCTGCATTTGGCTTTGGAAACTTAATGTTTTTCCATATGGCTTTTTTTATTCTTATAATATATAATATATGTATATATAAAATATATATAACATAATGTATACGTTGAATATAATATGTATACATAAATAAATAAGCTATGGTGGAGCCAAGGCTGCCAAGAGAAGTTTAGCAGACTTTAAAGCAAATTATCTTATGTTTTTGTTGGGTTTTCTGTTAGATTGAACTAACAACATTGTAAAAAGGGATTTTTTTCATCTTCTTAAAATATGTCCCTCAAGATTATTCCAGGTTACCACAAACAGGTTGTGTTGGGAATGAGTTCATGTTCTTAAAGTTCCATCAGTAATCTGTGTAAATTAATTTTAGTCTGTGGGGTTTTTTTTATGCTGCTTACTGCAAGTTTTTCATGCCATAGGATCATTTGTTGGTTTTGCACATTATTCTTTTTGTTTCCTTATGGAAAGCATAAGACTGAAAAATGTACTATCTTGTTCTCTGTTTCCAAGTTGAATTTGTAATAGCTATTTCTATACTGTGAAGTAAGAGCTTTTTTTTCCCGCAAATGCAAAGTTTGACTGCATGTATCCATGGTTTGCATGAGATAGCTTTCAATCTATGCACAGTCCCACTGGCTCCATGTGAGCAGTAAGTTCTGGACGTAAGTGCTAGCAGGATCCAGGGCCTAAGTAAACAAGCAGATTGCAAAGACCAGTGGAATAAAAAAGCAGAAGACATAATCAACAAGGGAATAGTATTTGCAAATAAATTTTTATGTATTTGTCTAGCACTATTGAAAGATCTGGAAAAATTAACTCCTATGATTATCTGACAAGTGAGCAAAATTGCCAATAGTCACTACCAGTTAAGCTTGGAATTAGTTAGTCATAGCAGACTGAAGGGTAAAGAAATTAAAGTACCAATATTAAGTGCCAAAAATAACTGCAGATAAAACAGAAAGTTAATAATTTTTTCACTTTCTCTGGCCTTCTTGCCCCTCCCCATCTGGTATTAATTTTGATTTGATTTGAAGTAATCTTTAAGACATCAAGGACGTTAGGGCTTTGTAGCTTTAGAGCACTTGGTCTGCTTTTCACATTGAAGTAAAAAGAGTGTAACTTTGAAGTACACTCATGGTTCAGAAAGGAATACCCCCACCCTCTTTTAGAGCACAGTGAACCTCAGATGGTTTTAAATTTTAGCTTGATAATCTGAAAATGTTTTGGAGAAGTTTTGTTTCCTCTCGAGCTTTGCGTCACCCTTGAGGGGGATGCTGCTGACTCAGAGACAGATGGAAAGATGTATTTAACAAGTGGAAGATTTAAATTAAATTCTTGCTCCCACCCTATTCTGTACTGCACTGTCTGGATTGCACTGCATGTTGCCAGCTCCTTAATTGCTGTCAAAGCTCCTATTTCTTCTCAGAGTGCAGAAAGCTGAAGGTTGCAACCAAGAGACTACGTTTTTATGCCATACAAACTTTCTTCCTATGGCTTCTCACTTGTGCTTAAAAGAGTAAAAAGTATTACTCATCACTCAAAGGTACCTAATCTTAATGTATACTGTGACAGCAACATGGTAGCTAGTGAACAAGGCTTCATTTTAAAGGTTGCTTAAATAGTGAATGGATTAGGCATCCCACTTAGACGTGGTGCTCATTCTCATAGCAGAGGAGAAATGCAAGTTTTGTTCTTCCCTTTGTCTGAAGCTGCTTAAGCTGGTCTGTAGGAAGATGCCATCACTCAGCTGACCAGCAACAACTGTGTACAAGGCAGCAGCAGCCCCGTTCACCTCTGTGAGGCTTGCAGGGACTCAGCTGGAACAAGATGCCCTTCCTTGGTGAGACCTGGCATTTGTCTGGTGTCTCACCCCTCCGGAGGAGGATGGCAGGGAGCTCCTGTGGGTGCTGCAGCTCTGAAAGGCTCGTTAACGTGGCCAAGTGGGCACAGGGCGATGTTGGGGGTGAGACGGTGGCAACACGCTGACCTGCTGCAGACCACTGCACTTCAGCTGCTGTGTGTTTTGATTAGTGGGGGGTGAAGCAGTGAGTTTACTTTTCCTTCTGAGGGCAGCTTGGGAGGTCCAGGCTGATCTAAACTGAGAGCCTTTCAGCCTATACACCCAGAGCTGTTCTCAGATAGCTGACTGCAGGTGTGCTGAGCCCCGGTACTGGTACCAATATTCTGGAGACCGTGGAGCAGTACAGGCTCCCCGGCTGGGGCGCTGCCTCCATCAACAGGCAGTACTGTGGTGCCATCTGTGACAGGGAGGGTCAGCAGTGACATAGTCCTCTCTCCTGTACAGCACAAATCATCTCTTGGAGCCTTTCCTAGAATATTGCCATCTCCCTGGGTCAGATTTTGTTTTCATGTCATAATATTTTACATTTTTTAAAATGGTAATGGAAAATATGAAATGAGAGCAGTGTCTCTGCTTTGACAGTGTGCTGTGAGATTAGTTGGTAACTGAGGGGTCTGCCTTTTGGGGAATTTCACTATTTGCTCGTGAATTAACTTGCAGTAGTGCAAAGCCATGAAGTTCTTTAAATGAATAAAAGAAAATGATTTAACAAGACTGACATATATTAAACCTATCCTTTCTTTGCCATGGTTAAGAACGCTATATCATTAATATTCTCTATGTAGTAGATAATTTTATGAGGAAGGGCGCTATTGTAAGATTTACAATTCCTTTGTCTAACTTTGTGAAACGATATTAATTTCTCAAGCTACTGCTGGAAAGAAAACCTGTCACTGTTGATTTATAGCCCTTGGTTAAATACTTGCATAAAGTTTGATCCATCTCTTAGATTATACAAATTTTTAGAAAGATTAATTGAAGCATGTAAATTACATCTTGTTGAGGTTTCTCCTTGTCTAACTGTGTGTCTGTCAAATAGATAATTACACTGATTCAATTTGTCAAAGAAAAGGAATTTTAACCAGATGTGTGAATAAATGTTTTGTGCTATTATAGCAATTAAAATCTTTGGTTGAGGCAACAACTCTAGGAAGCATTGAATTTATTAGCCTTAATAAAAAGGGGGTATTTCCATGAAACCACCTGTGAGATTTTACAGCAATGAAAATATTTAAGATATTTGTTACATTTCATTACAATAGTTTCATTTTTTTCCTCAGTGTTTCTTTCAGTGGATATAGAAATACAGTGCTTTGAATGAAAACTTGTTCACCTGTTTCTGGTAATCACATGTTCAGATGGGTAATGTCAGGCCTGTCATACCAAATATGTTATTCAGTGGTGAGTTTATAGATTGAATTGCTGTATTTATTTAGGAAGCAATAAAGTTCTTAACTAATAGCAGAATATGAAACTGTAGGAATCTCATGGGCTCTCCTACCCTATGGAAAGCAGATGGGCCTTATAGACTCTTTGCATAAAGTCTTTCCATAAAAGCTAAATTAAACTTCTCATCAAATGTTTAATACATCCTAAATTTTCTACCATGACATAATTTGCTTATCAGACAAATATTAAAGCATATTGGTCCCAAGTGAGGACAGAGTAAGTCCTTTAAATTAAGATTCACAATATATAAAAATGTAAGTGTATAATTTTGCCATTTACCGAGTTGTTCTGGGGAAATTCAGCATAGATATGCATGTGGAGTCCAAGAACAAGTAACTTAATGTGTGGACTCTTGGAGCCAAATCTTTTGTAAGCTAGCAGCATGTGAATTTTAGTTTTGTCTTCAGTAAGAGAAAATATCCTAGATGTGCTATCATGTCATAAGTAGTACAATGGCTAGCAGTTAGGATTGCTTTTGTTCGAACTTTGCTTCTTTGTGTTAATCAGAAGGACATCTCAATATTGACTTACTATGGGAAAGACTATCTTGCCAAAAGGGGTTTAATTTATATATTAGTGTAATAAAAAAGAGCAAAATGTGATTCTGTTGAATAGTGAAAAGATGAGACAATAAAATGAATAATGATAATTGTCTTGATTTCCCAATACATCCATTTCCAATGGATGTGAATAGTTCCAGTAATTGGCGTGAGACTGCTTAGGGTAGTGAAGTATTAGCCTGCACATTGTAGCTGTGTTCATTTATGCTGTTGCTGTGTTTTTACAGCTCTATCAGACACAGAAAATATATGTTAGACACAGGGAATATAAAGTTATTTGTTGTATATTCTCAGTCTTCTTCGTTGATTGGGGTTTTTTTGGTGTTGGTTCCTCCCCCCAGTAAAATTATATTGGAAATAATGCTTTTAAGATTTTTAGTTGTAAAATTCTAGACTCACCATGAACACAGGTTGGGTAATTCAAAATTTGCATGTTTCTGTTTGAAGTCTCTAGAAAGTGAGAACAAAACTATTGCCTTGAGCAGATGTGAGAAGCAAGGAAGAACCTAGTAATTTCTAAGGACCTAGAAGTACTTAATCTCCAAATTTTAGTGGGAATTAGCATAGAAATTCTGATGTGAACAGATAAACATGCTTGTGGAATTGGCCCTGACTGAATTTCAGAGAAAGAACTGCAACTAAGCTGTTTTAACACAATAGATTGTTAGGTGTCTTCTCCAGGAGACATTCAAGGCATAAGAGCTTAACAAAAATAAATTTTAAAATAGATTATTCAGTTGATTATTGTAAATTTAAAATACTATGTTTATGTTTGTGACTGCGTACACTAGCAGAATTTTAGAGAACTGATCCAAATAACGTAACTCCTGAACACTTCTAGAAGAATATATGATCCTGAATATATGAATATATGAGCTCAAATGAATATATGAGCTGTTTGAATGCTCAGAAAACCAAGGAAAATATTTATTACTTTTACTGTAATTCAGCACTAGGAATGGAATAATGTGTTTAGTCTTACAAGTGGTTTTCATCAAAATGACTTAAAATCCTGTAGCTATATCCTTTTAAGGGAAGTGCTCTTTTGGGAACTAGTTTTGCTGGAGTTTCTTTCACCAATAGGGTAACTCCAACTTTAATTATTTGTTTTAATCTATTTTCATCTTTTGAACAAAATTAATCTTTATTGAAGCTCCATATTGGGGATATCACCCAATATTTATCTTGTGATTGCTTATACAGGATAATCATCATTCCTAGCTATTATTTTACTATGTAGAATTCAGGGATTGGTAGTCCATTTACTTGGAATTCATGGCAACTGTTCAATGATATTCCTGGATAGAAGAACAGAAGAATTGATGTCAGTTGGGTTTTGCAGTAAACTTGAGAAACATTCAGCTTCTTACAGAAGAGTAAACATAACTAGATCATTTCAGTGTGCATAAGAGTACACTTAACACAAATTAGTTATTTCTAGTCCTGTCTATCATAAGGAATTTTACATGACAGCTGGCTGATGAGGCATAAACTGCCATTCTTCAGTGTAACTGAGACGACCCATCCTTGCTTCCAGTCTTTACAGTCCCTCTCTTAATCTGACAGCTCAACAAAGGTGACCGGTGTCTTTGGCTTTTAAATGATTTCAGGTGATCTAAGCCCAACAGCTGTGTGTTTTCTCCCATGAACATCTGGCACTCATCGTGGTATGTATTGTTGTATGTTTTGTTTTGCATGTGCCAATACTGCCTTTAAGCTACTAGAAGGCCAAAGTTTATTTTGGCTGAGTAGACAACTATTTAGAATACACAATAAAATAAAACTGCTCATTTCCCTCTAAACTCCTACAGCTGTTTTGATAAGTTATTGAACAGAGAGGAAAAACTAGACATGACTGTAATGAGAAGATGGATTCTTTGGTGCATCTGCAGCAGGCTCACAGCTTGGGTGGTTGCAGGTCATACACATAAAGAAAAAGAGATTATTTCAAACTGGTATCCATCATTAGTAGTAACTTAGGACAAATATTAATATTAGTGAAATCAAAGCTCCTTGAATTTTGAATGGGTTAGTTACATGTAATAAACTACTTAACACATGATGAATAGCTTTAGAATGGTAGCCTCTTCAGGCTACCATTAAATGTCCATTAAATACATTTCTTGATCTTTTTAATCACCAGAATAAATTATTTAAAATTCAATATATTAATATGAAACCACTGATGGCAAATAAGGGTAAACCTACCACTGCTTAAAATGTGTTTTCCTGAGCAATGTACATGTGACAGAAAGATGATTCTGAGGTATTCTTTTATTATAATGACTTCTAAATAATTTGCAACTGTAATATCTTCTCTAATAAGGGAAGAAAAGATACATTTCTGAAACAAGTGAGAATCTTCATCAAGATCATAAATTTATACAACTGCAATCCATTGGTTAAACCTTCAGTCTAAATATGATTCCTGAAAGAAAAAAGTTAAATCGTGAGAGGTCTGTTATTTGGTCACAAAGGAGAAGTTATTGCAGTCTGTTCTGCAAATTAATATTTAATGTCTGGGTACGAATTTACTCAGTTGTCTGCAATGGAAAGTTCAGGTGGTATGTTCCCTTGTTCACTTTCACATATCCTTCACAAATTACAGAACTGCTCAGTTCTGTGTAAGATACAAAATGGAAACAGTCCCTTGCGCATTGAGTTTAGTACTTAAAGGTGGAAAGAGAATATGCACTGGGAAACCCACTGGAAGGATTACTTTTCAAGTTACATTTTTTGGCAGAAGAAGATGGAATTAATTCAGAAGTGTATGTGGCATCATATTTATCTTAAACTCCAGCTTTGTTTCTCCTTTACAATGTGTGTCAAGTGTCCATTGGACCAGCTACTTCAGAGTTATAGGTGCCTGCAGGACTTGCCATCTTTGGGTATAATCTAAGACATAAAAAAGCAATTTAGCATAGCACAGAAACCTGATAGCAATTATATGTTGCAAGGAGAAATTAGTTTGCAACAAAAATATTTTTAAGGGGACTCTGCCCTGTCTAGTTGGAAGTTCTGTTAAATTTATGTTAGTGTAGAAAAAAGCCACAGTCAGAAATGGGGCAGCTAGAAGACACTGCTGTCTGGGCGAAGCAATGAGACGATTGTTAAGAGGTGCCTTGAAAGTAAAGGCAAGCTCTGTTTTTTTGTTGGGAATGCTTAGCATAAAGGTGTTGGGAGAAAACATTAGCGTTTGTGTTAAATGGATTGCAAGGGAGAGGCATGGGAAAGTTGGGTGTGTTTTAAGTGACTCTACATTGAACTTATACTTTCAAAACTGCTATCCTGCCTCTTGGATAAATAATATTTAGAAAATATTTATAATATATACAGTCAACTTGATGTTTAGGTCTTTCAGCGCCTAGGGAAAAAAAAGGAAGTAGCAGTAGTGTTAACATAGTTCAACCCTTGTGTATTTAAATTGTAAACTCATGAAGGAAGAATTGTACAGGGACATGTTTGCACAGTGCTTGATACAGTGGGTTCCTGGCTTCTGTATCTTATTATACTACAAAGAACAAACAAGAAACATAACTACATTACAGTCACTGTATTTTAGAATTATAGTTCTTACAGTAGTGATCAAACCAGTGGTAAAATGGAATTTCAGTCTGGTTTTGCACATGTATAATTTGAAATGAAATCCTCAAATAAGCCAGGAGAACTATAGCTGTAGGGGGAGCAGATGACCAGAGTTCAGAAGCCATATAGTTAGTGGAAAAAAAATGGGCTCTGAAGTTTCCTTTGGTTTACCCATATATATCCATAACCCATATAGCTGCAAAATTGCCTTAGTTTGGCCAACCACTGCCTCCCTTGTCTCCCTCCTCTCTCAGCTCATAGCTTCTTTCTACTTATATAGACTACAGCTGTAGAGCAAGTAGCATACAACACTAATGGTAGTGTTACACTAGCCTTGTCATTCCTGTGCTTATTCTCTTCAGTACCTGTGTGTAGCCTTCATCACTGAAAGTAAAGGCTTTTCCTAAAGCCTTATCCATTATTAAGTACTTTTGGGTTCTGTTCTTAATACATACCTGAGATATTATAGTCAGGTATGTGTTAAGATACAGTACAGTATCTTTCCTTATCCAGCATAAACGCAGTGTGTTTGTTTGTTTCTTAATGTTAAAAGAAGGAGATAAAATCCTGGTGATATAGCAGAATGAAGCCATGAACTTTGTTCACTATCTTCCTGGTTTTTCCGTGTATATAACTGGAATGGGGTACATGTATTTTTGATGCTGAAGGGAGCTGAATATTTCTATCATAATATCCATTCTGATCTTCCTGAGCAGTCTTGTTAAAATGCAACTTCTTTCCCTGAGGAATCAAAAGAAGATCTCAGCTCTGCTATTCTGCCTACTCCACTCAAGTGGAAATCCACCAATTCTGCCCACAGGAGGAGAGCAAACAGCAGCACAGATGAAGTCCAGTGAGCATGTGAAAGAGGAGAATTTTGCTTAAGGCATCTGGAGTATCATGGGAGGCTTAAGATAAAAGTTCTTTTTGTGCTTGGAGTGCAGCTGTGGAATATCTGACCTCAGGCTCAGTAGCTACCAGGGACTTTTAGCTTCATCTTTTGACAGTATAAAGTTTCAAGAACCTTGATTCTGCACTGGTACAATGAGATGCAGTGGATGCTTTCTCTAGTTCTTTAGCTGAATTTGCTGGAGGGCATGAACTCAAGAATTTTTCTACTTGTTTTATTGTGTAGGAGATACTGACACTAGCTTTACATGCAGATGCATTTTAAGTATCTCTTCTTAAAATTCTGCTTTTTCCTAAAAGCCTATAAAAAGAGTAGCAGCACCTGGCAGCTGAGAGTGCTGCCCTTCAAGATGACTCAGTCAGCTTTCTTCATGATTTCCCTGCCCATCTTGCAGTTGTCTGTACCTGCAATGTTTGTGTCATGGAGGTCATTCTTCTGCTCAGAGTCAGGCTACACCTAACACACCAACATCCACATCCAGCACTTTTTCCCCCTGCAGCAAAGTCAAATACAAAGGCAAATGTATTTAACAACACTTCAAGAACTGCAGTCAATGCTTTTCACTCTGCAGATACCAATGATTGGTCTTGCTTACATGTGCAGGCTAAATCCTCATGCTGTAATTCCTTTTTGTGCATATTACACCCATATCATTCTCACCTCAATGCTTCATATTACTGGAGGCTTGGGACTATTATTTTCAGAGGAGACAAAAAAACTGTTGCCTCTCTCAGTGGGATGGATGGTCTGAAGAGACCTGTTTTACCAGATCAGGCAAACTGCAAAAATCATACTTGTGGTATTTTGTTTGCAGTTTTCTTTGCCTTTTTCATAGCAACTATGCAGAGGTGATATTAACTGATGAACTGATTGCCTAAAAAATTGCTTTATTCTCTAAGATTTCCATGTAAAGTACGACCTCTGTATGAGCTCTCTCAACTTTGGACACTTTCTCTGCAGTAGGGAACAAAAATCCTTCTACAATGACTCAGTACCCCAAATACTCTGTATCCCAAATACACACTTCTTGTAAAAACATTCTGTGCGGTTTGAAAACATAGTTCAGTCCCTGTATCTCTGTAAACGGGTTGACCACTTTTCCTAAGCAAATGAATGAACGAAGAACTCATTTTGTCTAATTTGAAACCTCAGATATCATCACTCTTAAGGTTCAACTCAATCTTGAGTGTTGTTTCATTTTGAGAGTGTGGCAAAGGGGCAGGAAAAAAAAGTCAGTGAAAATATAAAACAAAAAAGTGTAATGGAGTGTTTCTCTCTGAAAACACCCCCCAAGTATTGATGTTGAGAGTAATAAAAAAATAGGACTAGGAAGGGCAGAAATTCCTATAAGAATGTTTGTGCTCTCTATACTACACGGGCAGTCACTGTGCTGGGTCCAAACTGGTTTCCTTATCCATGAAGGACAGGTTTCCATTTAATGGCACAGTTAAAAAATAAATCACCCTAACATAATAAAAGAGAGAAGAAAGAAGAATTTTGAAGACTTTGATGCATGTTACTACTAGTGTTCACCAAGAAGATTTTTCCCAAACTTTTCAGCTTGGGAAAACTTTGCCATTTCTTAGCATAAATATGTGTCTTTGGTGTTCCAGCTGAACAGCTGCTGTATGTCCAAGTCTGGCTGACTAAGGTGGGATAGTACTAGCTTTCAACATTTTAGAGTCTATCTCTCTTGCCTATTTCTCACATTTCCTTGCTGCTTAGTGTGATATATTGTAACTCTAGTGCTAATTGTTAAATTTCCTTCGTAGAAAAAATAATTTGCAAGTATGTTTTCCTTGTTCTCTTGTAATATGTTGCTGATATTCCTTACTTGCAAAAAATATATGATGACTTGTTGTTTAACCTGTCTACAGTGTAGCTAAATCCAAAGGACAGGCTGAGTACAGCAGAAAGCTGGAAAATTTGTTCTGCTTTCAGCTGAGCATTTGTCTCAACTTTGCTTCGAATTACACTGTGGGATCCGTTTTCTGTTCAGGTGCACAGCCAGGGAAATGTGGAGTGTGGAAGCTCTTGCAAAGAAGATTGGAAAATCCAGGGATGCTTAAATGAATGCATTCAGATCCTCTCTCTAAGAAATGATAATTTCTGGACCTTAGTAATTTTTCCATTTTGTAGATCAAACTGGTTGGGTAGAATCACCATTTCATATCCACATCTACTGATTCTGTACCTGTGTCAGCCTGTCAGGGAAGTTGACAGTAACCATACTTTTTGACCCCCAGTCTCAAAATCTTGTAAGGTTCATTAATCTTTTCATCCCGAATCCCTAGATTTTACTTTCTTGATGTATTTTATCTGACTTGTAACATAACAGCACCCTCTTTCTGATGGATCCTGATACTATAATCCTGTAACGGTATTTAGGGGCAACGGTGTTCTGATTAGCTTCCAGTGGTGATTAATCCTTTTTTCCTTCAAATGACAGTTGTTTATATCATTGGTAGTGCTCTCAATTCTGACCAGCCTTTTCTTATCAGTCAAGTCCTTTTTCAACACCTGGACCTGGCAATGGATTTCATGCATCAATGCCTAAGAGCTATTTTAGAGCCATTAACCACACCAGTGCTTACAAATGTAAATGTTACATTCTCCAAGCAGCATCCTGCTTCCCAGTCCCTATGTTCTTCTTCCTTCCCCTCCTCTCCCCAACCTTATCCCCTGAGATTATTTTAAAATAGACCTGTGATTCAGACTAGCCTGGGATTTTCAGCAGCCAGTCCTGCCTTTCCAGTTTCCAATCATACATTGACTTCCAGTAGGAAAAAAAATCCCCAAACAACCAAACCTCAAAGAAAAATGGTTTTTACTTTACTGGGTCTGGTTTAAATATCTGCCTACTCTTGGCACTGTCTCAACCTGGGAATTAGGGAATTTAACAATTTAACAATGCTGTACATGGAATTGGCCAGTAGGTGTCAAAATAACCTGCCATTTGTACAACTGCAGTGTGTTACTGATGGGTGACTGATCATCTTTTCTCTTGTGTAGGGTTTATGAAGAGCTGGGCTCAGCAAATGTCTTGTGTCCTTACCCAAGAACAGAGTTGATGTTGCGGCAATTTATCGAGGTTTTGGCAGTGCTGTAAGTAATAATATTACAGATGCTGTGTCAAATCTAGGGAAACCAGCAGATACTGGAAGTTCACCCAGGCTAGTAATGCTGCAGAAAGCCATACACTCCTCTGAGTGCCTTTTCCTCTCCCCCAGTAATACTTAGCAAATTGGATGTATGCTTTCCAATAGTCTGCATGTAATTCTGCCTTAAACTGAGATGAACACTTCATTTTGGTGGTCTTCTTGGCTTTGTTTTCCATCTTTTTCTCTCACCACATTTTACCTTAAACCTGATTTTTCTGAATGTCTTGACCCAAGAGCAGACCCGAAAAGATGAGTTTTGCCCTCAGGGCTGCACGGTGGCTCCTGCTGGTGTTAGCTCTCAACATCACTCTATGAAGTGAAATAGTTTAGCCGTTGCATTTGGTGTCTCACTGAAAGGTTAAGTTTAGAAGACACATAAAGAATTGAGATTTTTATGCTCTCTTCAAAATCAACAGCTTGTATAACATTTCAGCCTGAAATGTTTCTCCTTGTTAATTCATATGGGTGTGTTCTGTAGTCTCAGTTCAGCAGGGAGAATGTAGACATAGGTTTGCTGCCCTAAAAGTTCATGTACTTATACAATTCTAGTTTACTATTGTGAAGGAAAAAATTTACCTGGGTCTATAATTTTAGATTTTATAAATCAATTTCTTTTGTTTCAGTTTACTGATGAAACAGAGTAAAAACATAAGCAATGAACAGAGATTTAACCCATCTCACTTCTGAATATTTTCTGATTTTCTTGTTTCCTCAAAATGCAGTGTGTGAGTCTGTATATGAATGACCCAATCTTTGTGAAGGGTTACTGTTAGTTTCAGTTTATTTCAAGTTTGGTCGTAGGTGGCAAAACAGGCAACCTTTGGACTTAATGGGGATTCCAGGCATAAGGTCTGGCTGGAGGATTGCTCTCCTGACAGGCAGTGCCTGCCTCTGGTCATGGTGGTTATGCACCAAAGTAGCTACAGTATGTGAGAGGACTAAGGACTTAGCAGAGGCTTCACTGAAGAAAAAAAATCTGCTTTTACTTGGGTTTTTCACTGAAAGAGAATTTAAAAGGTGAGAACTGCAGTGACATGAACAACAGACAGATAATAGATTGGTCATAAAAATGCAGACAGGCTGGAAATGAGCAGGTTCCCACCACTCAGAGCAGTAAGTTTCTGAAACAGTCTTCTAATTAAATGGATAGGAGAAACAAAAACAGTGGAAAAAAAGCAAGCCATAGATTATTTGAGGCAAATTTTGTAAAAAACAGTTACCTGAATTATGCTTGTGAGAGACAGGACTGGATCTGATGACCTGAATGGTTCTTCCAAGCCTGTTTCCCTTGAAAACCATAAGTGAAGCCATGTGTTCCCTCTCTGATGCTAAAAAAGAGCCTGCATTCCTGTCACAGGACTGTCTGGTGCTTGGTACCATGCAGACTTAGATGAGCAATTGGTTGAAATCTATTGACTCCTCTACCTCTCAGAGTGTGCCACACTGGCAGAAATGTGACACTGAAACATCTCGCCCAACAGTATCAAGGCAACCGGTCAAGAATAGGGCTGGTTATTGTTGATTTGACCAATGCCAACACTTCAGCTTATGTATACATGGCTCATCACGCTGTGGGTTCCTCCTTACTTCTTTATGTTTATGGGTGATTGTGATTTAAAATTTGTTTTCAGTTAGTATGAGATCAAAATCAGTAGAAAACGGTAAACTGTAAGGAAAAGATCAGCTTTAAATGAGTCCAGAAAGTGCCCTGGATAGGAAGTGAGCCAAAGCACAAAGGCCAGTCCAAGGTAGTCGTTTCAACTGAGCAGAATAATCAGTAAGGATTTGGTTTGAAGCAGAGAGCTCTAATTGATGAGACGTTAGAAGACATCACACATCTGGGAGATCTGTTGGTTCCTTGTCCTGTTAGGTAAATATAATTTATTTTAGTAAGATTTTAAAACACAGTACAATGTAAATTGACTCCTGCCCTTTCAGTTTTTACTTATTTCAGATGAGATTCTGATCCTTAATGCCACACTGTAGTAACAATAAAAAAAGTGTTTTTAATACCTTATAGTGGCTGCCAGTAATAACACTGGTCTATAATGAAGCCAACAAATACTGAAATTTGAACAATTTGTGAAGTCAGTAGAAAATGTGTAACCACATACTCAGGCAAATAGGCTTTTCTTACTTAATAATCTTATAAAAAGCAGATGCAATTTCAAAGCAATAGAAAATATGTGTCGCATATTGGAATATGCTTGTTTAAGAGATCATCTCTTACAAAGTCCATGGTTTCATGTGTACTGTCTCTGTCTCTGCCATTTTCTTGGTGGGATTGTTTTCTGTTTTTCCCCTCGCCCCCCATCAAAGGTGCACACCACCCACCACGATCATGCTCCATTAAGCTCTTGTGCTAAACAAAAATGTTCTATGGAGCTTTCATTTATCAACTTTCCCCCAAAGTGCTTTATGCATTTCATCAGGGATTTGCAAAACTATTCACAGCTTTGGAAGCCCAGCACTGGCGTGCCATGATCGATGGGAGTGGAATTCAATAACCACCCAATGCTGTTGGGCAATGCTAGGTAGTGGATTGGGACAGGAAGTGAATGAGTAGAAGATGATGAGCCAAAGTAGTTGATTAGGTCCTCGTTTGAAATGGGTTGGGATTTTTAAGTGCTCTTGGCAGTTAGAGCCTCACTTTTAAGTCTCATTCAGAAATAGTTATTTTTGTGTGGCACATAATTTAACATGCTGATACATATTGTTCAGGCTTCTTCCAAGTACATATTTTACCTTGCAAAGATAGGTGAAGTGCAGAAAGATTTAATTAACACAAAATATCAAATTATTTATATATATTGGTTTTATAAAGATGATTTTCCAGTAATGGACAGTTTTAGATAGGCATGTAAAATAGGCTTTTCTTACTTAATAATCTTATAAAAAGCAGATGCAAGACAGAGAGTACTGCTTCAAGACAGACTGGTGCCCTGAAATTACAAGGACTTGTTATCTGGATTTACTTTAGAACTCTCTGTCTGAATACAGTGGCAGCTTAGCACTGCTTATCTTAGTTATCCTATAAATTAAAACAGAAATGCCTTCATAGGCAACATTTCCCCTTCTCTCCTTCAGAGCCAGGGTGGGTATAGTGTGGTGTGATCTTTCAGTCCTGGAATCAGAAGGTTTGCTTTTGCAAACAGCTTTGGAGTGTGTCAGTCTGAGCTACTTTATTCTGCACTGTAGATGTCTGGAAAGTTGCTGTGTCTCCTCAGCTGGGTATTCTCATTGCTTACCACATTCCCTGCAGCCCCTGACAAGAACGTTACTGTGGGAACAGGGGAATGTCCAAAGCACACGATGTTCTGGCAAATCCCAGCTGGCAGCCGGCCCTCTGGGGTCACAGCTAGCCAGATGTGGTGTGGGCTGCTCTAAATCAGACCATTGGCAAGCTTGAAGGACCAAGAAATTTTTTGCTACATCCACTTACCCCCAGCAGATACTGGGGCAGCTGAGGTTAGAGGCTAACACAGTGCTTTTAGCAATTTTGAGGTGGAACATCGATCACTGGTTTCCATGAAAAATTAAATGGTATGTTCAGTTTATTGACAAGAGAGGCTATATAAAAACATGTTCTCCTTTACATGAGAGGGAAAATTATGATGCTTAAAGCATTTATTTATTCATTCCAGTTTCTATCACAAAAACAAGGGGCTGACAGCAATGTTGTTTACAGACCTGTTTAACTAGAGTTAAATGAGACTGTTCTTGTGGCTGGCCATAAATAATGATGAAGTCACTATAATTAGAAGTTGAATTATTTCTGAATGGCATAACTAGGATTTGAGGTCCTGTTGTGCTAGAATATTTATAAACATGGAATAGAAAATTCAATTTCTGAGCATTTAATGGCAAAAAAGGACAAGACATGACATAGAAAAATAGCCAAACAAAAAGTGGAAAAACTAAGTGAATATAATCATATGAATGAAGGAGAGGATCCTCACAGATCTATGATGATCTGCTTTTTCATGATCATAGGTGAAATTGTAATCACAATGAACAATCCATAACTGTTTTTTTTTAAATGGTTGTATGTTGTATTTAATCAAAATCCTGCTGGCATGAAGAATGCAGAATTTTATTAAATTTTTCATCATTAGAATTTGTTAATTCCTATGCAGACTATGCTTTTCTTATGTTTAAACAGTTACTTGCATATCTCATTTAATTAAAGCAGCCATGATTTTTAATGTTTCTTAACTTTCTTCGAGTTGTTTAGTTTAGTTGTGTTTTAATCACAACCCTAGTCAAGTGGCAAAGAATAAATAGAAGATAACAGTGATGAATGAAGCTGAGTACCACAGAAAATAGGTGTCTGATCCAGCTTCGACTGAAATCCTGGAATAGATTCCTATTAACCGTAATGAAAACAAACAGAGAAAGGATCTTTCAATTTAGGTTGCAAACTTTATGAAAAATTAATCTGCACAGTTAAAGCCGCATAAACCTTCAGCCACAAGGCACACCAGTACTATAATTTTTACACCTGAAATGGGTTATTAATTGAAAACAAGTTTTATTTGTCTGAGAATATGAGTTGTCCTTTTATGTTATTGATTATGGGTAATTTATGTCTTATGAAGGACAAAATAAATTATGACAGAGTATGTGTAGTTGAGGTATAACTGTAGGGCATACCATAAAACAGTACCAAATGACAGTGAATTATATATTGCCTTTTTACTTATTGCCTAAAAATACTATAACAGACAATTATTGTCTCAGACAATAATTTTATATGATAAAAAAAAAAAGAATGGTTCTTTGTTCTGTGTAGTGTGGGAGCATTGATTTTACAGAATGAGAGAATGCAGTACTGATTATTTTGATGTAATGAATTCACCTCTTTCATACACAGCTGATAAAATTATTCTGCTCAAGAAATTTGTGTGGATTGCAATTGTAACTTTAGTTGCATTCTTCTGTTTTCTAAAAAAGATGTAATTTTGTATTAATTGGTTTTTTGTTTCTGACCAATCTCTCTGAAACATAATTATTTCTAGCTAGAAGACAGAGTATTTTCCTGCACATATTTATTTGCTATAAAAAACTCTTGGACTTCAGGTTGACAGAAAGCAGAATTTCTATATAATTAACATGTTTCCATGATGAAGACTGCACCAACTCCAGGAGAGAAGTCAAGTGTTGACCAAAGACTTTTTGAAAAGGAACAGAAAATTAGTGGAAATAGCAAAGACACGATGTGATGAACATTTGAAGAATGTTCATCACATTGATGAACATTTTAATGATCTCTCATTAATGAAATCTCTCTTGATTAATGAAACCCCAAATAATATTTTGAGGATGTAAGAAGAAAGCAAGAGGAATACTTTAAACACATACATTAGATGTATAAGCTGGCCACAGTGAAAGTTACTCGTGAACAAGTAGAGGATGTGGAAACTTGACAGAGAGAATATTATGCTAAATTTATGGTTCCCCACACAGAGAAAGGTCATCCAGTAAGTGTTTTTGTACAGCCAAAGGCAACTCTGTAATGGGGCTGTAGACTAGAAAGAAAGCATGGAGATAAAAATGACAGGTAAAAATAAGTATGGAAGCTGAAGGAGAAAAGACATAGGCAAAACATGGAGTGTTTGGATCCTTTGTTGAAAGTGGGAAAGAAAAGAAAGGAGATGTAAAGGAAGGTTGGATGTAAAAAGAAGCATGACAAAGTGATGAAAGTTGAGGGACAGTGAAGGCGGAATAAGAACATCTGGATTCAGGTCGGAGGAGTGCTTCACTCTATCTGGAAGGATGTAATTTCAAGGGGAAGTCAGACTGAACTGAGAAAAGAATGAAGTCAGTGAGGAAGAATTCAGTATGACTGTTCATGGCAACTGTTGAAAAGGCAGGATAAAAGGATGGAAGCCAGAGTGGGTTTTGTGAATTTCTTCTTCAAACAGTGTAGGAGAGTAAGGCATATTTCTGTCAAAAGTGTGAGGAAAATAATGGGAACGAGACATTAAGAAAAATCAGGGAGGGTAACAGGGCAGCAGGAAGGATGTACTGGGTCACTGTCTGATGGTGGGAGTTAGAGGGGTAGTAACAAGTCCCGCAGTTACTGTGCTAGGGTGAAGGAGGAATAAATTTAGTATTAATAGCCTTCCCTTCAAATGTGCTCTCATTTCTCTAGTGGCTCTGCTTTGTGACACTGCTGATAGTCTTGTGACTCCCTGATATCACAGACGAACCAATGCACAGGCCACAGGCTCCTCTCGTTAAGTACACAATGCAGACTGTGTTCCAGTGTTGTGTCCAACACTGATGTTAAAGGAAGGCTCTGCTTTTTATTTTCAAGGACTTGGGCTTTCAAGGCTTTTGATTGAGTGCCAAAAACAATTCATCAGGAACGCTTTACAACTCAGCAATACAAAACCTGTTAGGAGACAGATCACCCACAAGACAGAGTTTGGGGAGGAAATATGTAAAGCACTGGTTGACCTCAGCATGATTAATGGTTTTTAGCATATTGAACTCTGAGCTTACCATGTGAATTTTACACTGACTAACCCATAGTTGTTTATTTTTATTTTTTGAAGGAGGCAGAACATCTATTTGGGAAACTTTCATTAATATAGAAGTTAATGACAGTCCACATATAACAGCAAAATACTTAACATTCAGACACAATTGTCCCAGCTGATTCTAATTCTTAGCACTTTGTTCCCTTCAACATCAGCCTTTAAAAATTGCAGACCTTGCAGAGTTTGTGTCAATCATCTCTGTCATGAAAGGTTTGCTTATGGGATAGGAAGCTCATTTACTGGACTAGAGCTAATGATTGAGATCTGTTCCATCACTATGAAGCCACCCAGTCCCACTCCTTGGGTTAATAATATCCTGAGTTGGAAGGGACCCCATAGGATCATCAAGTCCAGATCCTGTCTTCACATAGAGTAACCTAAAACTTAAACCATGTGTCTAAGAACATTGTCCAAATGCTTCATGGACACTGGTGGCAGCAAGTGCTCCAAGGTGGAGACTCGTCATCTCACATAATCCAATTCCTTGTACTCAGTGTTCCTGAGTCGTGACACATGAGACATTATTTCCAGTTACCTTCTGGTTGCAGCAGGTTCTATATTCAGAGGCTGCTGCTGACCGTGGCTGGGATCCTGCATTTCCCACGTGCTTCTGGAGTGGGGCTGTGCAGCAGCTGGCAGACCAACTTCCAGTCTGCAAGCCCAGTGCTCCAAGGCTGTCCTGGACAGTGGGCTGGCCAAATGCTCAGGTGTCTTGGGGCCAGGCACACCAGTTCTGGACACATGGCACAGCAGAGGGAGTGCCACTGCTTATGCCTTCTGAGATGACTCATCTTTGTGATAGGACTCACAAACTCTCAAAGCCAAAGGACTCCTTGCCCTGTCCTAGTTTCAAGGAGGCCAAAGAGATCATAATTCTTTTGCAGCTTGGCAGAAAGGGAATATGCTCTCTTTCTCAGCAGTATTGAGAGGGGAGAATAAACCAGGGGATTGTTATCTATCAATCACACATGCAGTCAGCTGGAGGGCTGGTTCTCTTCCAGAGGTTTCTGCAGCAGGTTAACAAATTAGGGCTCCGTTCTTCTTCAAATCATTTCAGTGTCACAGCCCTGAAAACCAGCAGCAGACAAAACCACACTGTGTTTGAAATGCTCTGGTACCAGTTGAAAAGGAGGAAAGTGGCACCTGCTTCATGAATATGTATAATTCAACCTAGAGCTACAGCTTTTGTCTGGTTGACCCCTTACATAAGCAAAAAGTCCAGACCTGTTTCTGTAAGCTCATACTATGCATTCATCTCCCAACGAGACAGTTTCCATATTTCACCCTGGCTCTGACTAGTGTTACTTTTTAATCCTGAGCTAAGTTTAGAATAGTGAACATATTCCACAAGGCTTATACTAGCTCATTCAAATATTAGACTCCAACACTTTTCTTCATATTTGCATTATAACATTTTTAATAATTACTTAAGTGCAAGTACAAAAGATACATTTTTAAGGTCCTTTAGAAACATTACCTAACAGTTTGGAAGGTTTACTGCCTGCTTTTTTCTTATGGTGATCATGCAGTTGAAATCTGAAAATGGTTATCCACATGAGTATCCACTTGCTATTTTGAAGTGGCAAGTCATTATGACACAGTATTGAAAAATATTAAAATTAATGTAGAAAAATTTACTGCTAGTTTTCCAAGTAGTTAATACTGCTATCATAATTGCAGCATTTCATATCTATTTTCTACACAAATCATCCTAACCATGCGATTTACATTTTAAATACCAAGCATAACCTAGAAAGACATGATATTATACAGAAATATTTATATGCTCATAGCTGGTCAAGGCCAACGAATATTACAGTGTCTCATCAGACCTACAGCAAATTGTTTTCCCTAGCAGTAAGACAGAGCATGCAAGAGCCCCCAGATTCCTGAGTTTTACCATATCTTGTGCCTTTTTTTCTGAAGGTTTCTCAGAACTGCCTGTTTATGAGGAAACATGAAGCTAATATCTAAAGAAAACATGGCACATGACCATGGACACAAGAGGAATTGGTGAAAAATGGAAATTTTGGGAGGCAAAAAAAGATAATTTTCCAGATTAAAAGGTTGGGTCTTCTTTTTTTCCCCATGTTTCCAACACAAAGTAGGTTTGTTTTGAAACTTTAGTTAAGTTGTGAGGTGAAAAATACCCCTATATTTAACAAGTCAAACAGCAAATAGTATGAATCACTGAATTGACCTGTATGCTATTATTTGTTTATTAATGTTTTCAATATCATAGCTTTTCATTCTGTTTTGGACTGGGTAGCTATTTGGTAGTCCATGTGGAGCAGTTTTAGAAGATCATCAACTAGTCTTTGCTTGTGTTCAGAGCTCCTGTCTTTGTATATATTTGCTGCTCTCTGAGGAAAAGTAAATGAAAACGTTAAACTTTTTCTTTGAATTACCTGTGGTGAATGGGATAAAGATGTGACAGGTATTATAGGTAAGTGGCCATTTTGAATTCTTGAATATTCTTTGTTTTTTTGTTACAGTCATCAGAATACATAAAATAAGAGTTTGGTTTCTGGTATCCATTTGTAAATGGAGAGTGTATACAGCATTATAATAAAGGTAATGAATCTTTGGAGTTAACAGAATGCCATGGTGACACTTGGAACAAATCCTGCCTATTTCTTATTCAAATGTGACACTGAAGCAAGAGTAAAAGCAATGCTGTGTGTCAGTTCCTCTGCTCCACCCATGTTTCATAGTTGGAAGTTCCCCAAATTCAGGGTCTGGGTACTGCTGAAAGAGGTAGGTTACTGGTCGATGCCAGACTCATAAGTGTTAAGCAAAAGGTGTGTCTTCCAAAAGTCTGATTGCGCACCATGAAAATTTATGGAAGTAGGTTTCAGCCATGGCTTACAGCTGTAATTTTTCCAAAATACTGGGCTTGCTTTCTTTGTAAGTCTTCCATCTGAAGGTTGATCACTTTAACTATTAATTCAAAATGAAACTCTGGCCCAGTACATCTGCTTCTGAAAAAGAGAATGAAAAAGGAAAATAGCTGAAACCTCAAATAAAGGATTCACTTCCATTATTGAATTTTATAAGGTGATATGTGGCATATAAAAGACTGTATTGGTAGCTTGGGATCACATGCTTGTGTTTCTGCTCTCTCTCATCTGGAATGAGCTTGGACTATCTGTGTTATGGTTTGGACTGGAGATGGTTTTTCCCTTTCTCTTAAATTGGTGACTGCAGGATGTGGCAGTTCTGATTATACTGAAAATTGCTGTAATTGTTATCAGGCAATAAACATTCAATATATTTTTGTAAGAAGAAAGCTCAGTGGAAGTTTTCCAGTGTTTGAGAAAATAACTGGAAGCAAAGTGGTAAGGATACAAATTGAATTTGGAGTTTAAATACTGAGAAAGTTGGCCTGGCTTATTCTCTTAAGAAACTGAGGATTACTGTAACTCTCACAGCAATGCAAGACATGTTTTCAGCTAAGAATGAATGTGAATGTCTTTTTCATATAAAAACACATTGTAAGTACTACAGGAATGCATACCTGTCATAAGCAAAACTGCTGTACAGAAAACAGATCAGGAATGTGAATTAAATGTTCTTACAAAGGACATAATTTTCCTCTTTGGTCCTCTCAGCAGCCATATATGGGCAACCTCTATCAAATGAGCCTGCAATAAAAGCTGTATTGTGCATTCACCTTTAAAGCAATCAAAAGACAATGTTCATATAATTTAGATGAGAGCTCTTATTTATTACTCTGAAATAATAGTACTTTTTAAAGTACTCCATATGTGTAGATGTGAGTGAAGATTCTTAAGTTGTTAACATTTGATCTCCTGTTATAATTAATCAGATCCAGAATGTAGCTTAAATAATGTGTTTATATAGTGTTGTCTAAGAGTTTTACTTATAGCACTCCTTTGAAACTGTCTGTATTGAATGGGACTAAATATAGGTGCACTCTTTTTCCTTTTGATAAAACACATTTCCACCGGATATTCCTCTTACTTTATTTTAAGAATTGATGATTTTAGAAAAGGTAAAACTAATTCTGAAATCCTGTAAGTATTTTATCGGCCTAGTAATGCCCATAACTCACTCACTTGAAACATTGCAGGATGGGAATTAGGTTCTTGGATTATAATGCTCCCTTTTAAAATAAACAGGAGGAAACATAGGGGAGAGACAGAAGTGTGTAACTTGTTTAACATTTAACAAGCCTCTTGATCCATTTTCTGGACTAGTTGCCATGCTTTTGAAGATAAAAGCAATTACATTAGGCATGGGGGTGGTTTTCATTCTCTGGGGGTTGAGAGAATTTTGGTTCATTACAGGAGCAGGAATGTGAATACTTGGCTCTGTCTCTAGGGTGATTTTTTGACCATTTTTCTGAGTGCTTCTGGGAGAAATCCAGATCCTGCTGAAATCAGTGAGAATTTGCTCATTGCCTTTAACAAGGCCAGGATTTTGTCTGTGAATGTTCAGGTTTTCAGTCACTGGCCAGCTCCAGTGAAACTACATTTAAACTTTTCTTTTTACTACCCCAAGTTGCCTCATTCTGGCCCTAGACTGCAAAATTACTCCCAAGAAATTTTCTTTCTGGAAAGTACAATGTTGATGATCTTAGCATGGACTGTGGTTAGCTCAAGCACACTAATATTTTGATGAAAAACTGGGGGCCCAGTAATAAAGTCTGAACATCTGCTAGGCAGTGGATTATATTAGACTGAGTTGGGTCAAAGTGCTTTCTTGTAAATTTTGGCCAACAAGTGGCAAGCTTCTTCATGTGACCCTGATGTTAAACTGCTGCTCTCCAACCGCTTCATCCCCAGCCTGTAGCACTGCAGGGGGTTGTTGTGGCCAAAGTGCAGGACCTGGAACTTGGTCTTGTTGAACCTCATGCTGTTGGATTCAGCCCATCTATCCAGCCTGTCCAGATCCCTCTGCAGAGCCCTTCTATCCTCCAGCAGATCGACACACCACAACTTGGTGCCATCTGCAAATATGCTGATGGTGGACTCAATCCCCTCATCCAGATCATCAGTAAAGATATTAAACATGACTGGGCCCAACAATGATCCCTGGGGGAGACCTCTAGTGACTGGCCACCAACTGGATCAGACAGTGCCGTGCTCATGCAAACTGCTCACAACACTCATGACAGTGTGTCTTCTGTTCAGTTTGCATCCCTGTTTCTTACTATTGGGCTGCAGTCTTTTCAGGTCTGACTTGTTTTAAGAAAAACTGGGGTTGTATGAAAAGTGAATTCCATAAATCCTTCCCTTGTGATGTATCTTCAGTAGAAGAGGAAGCTGTCTGTTGTGAGACAACTCAAATATCATCCTTCATCACAATTCGGATTTTGAGTTGTCCTCCTAATACAGTTATAAATCTGTTGTGCAGTCATCTGGTGGTTGCATATTAATGTTTCCCAGGAATTTCTACTACTCGCAGTATGTTCCATAATTATTAAGAATTATGTCAAAGTCTGAGATTGGTTGCGATCTCATTTTGTTGGTTAAATGAGAGCATAAAGAAATAGATGGTGGTACACAGTATTTCTGATAATATGGGAGAGTTGAAAAGGTAATTTTAAGTTGTACTGAGTGCAGAAGAAGGTAAAATACATTGGAAATTTTTCTTTTTAAGAGCAGGGCTCTATCATGGGCACTATCTATCCCATGGTTTTCAAAGCAAAGATGTAGAGTTCTAAATATTCTGAGTGCATGAAGCTGTATATTTAAAATGTAAGCCTTCAAGAAGGCACATATTTTGCCCCATTAGTTTCCTTTCAGAATTGGCAATGTGTTTTGGATTAAACATATTCAGACAATTTGTGCCTGGAGAAACTAGACCAGTCTCCACTATGTGTTCGGAGTTTACCACTCTGCTATTCAAGTCTCAAATCTGATGCAGTAAACAGAAATGTTGTTTTTAATTTCTTAGTCCCTGAGCAGTTTACCAACCAGACGAGTAATTCTATGGCAGGTCAAAAGGAAAGTTGGCAACTTTTCAGCTAGGACACATCTCCGCAAACAGTGTAGGTTATTCCCATCTCTTTCCTGAATGGTACTGGAATTTCCACCTCTTTGTGACTCGTGTGGCTATTTTCCTCCTCTACTGAGTCTGCCTGTGCCTTGGACTTACAGGTTCCTCTGTTCTTTTACCTGTGAGAAGCAGCTTGGGACAGGTCTGCGAGGGAAGGCAAAAGTTTGTTGCAGATAAAGGAGGGAAGGGTGTGAGGTGGTTCAATATATTACTCCAGGAGGGGTTTGCCAGAGCCAGGAAAATCCAGCTCCTGCAGACTGGCTCCACTTTCCTTTCACCCCCTCCTGTGAGTAACGTGAGTTGTTTATTTCTTCATCCCCGCCTTTGCAGAGAACAACTAGGCCTTCATTTCTCTTCCCACCTCCTCCTCTCCTCAGCTTCTCTGTTCCTTCAAGAAATGGGAAGGGATAGGGAAAGGGAAAAACTGCAAGGAAAACCACCTTCACTCTTTTTCCTTGCTGGATCACAAACCACAGGAGGCAGAAGCAGATGAACTCTCTGAGCACAAGGGAAGAGAAGGACATTGTGACATGGAGAGTGAATGTCTCTCTGTCTGGGGCATGCAGTCCATCTCAGGACCTCTCCTTCCAAACCCTGAGCAGTGGGTCAGATTTCTTTGCTGCTGCGTTTCTGTACAATACCCTAGTGGAGATTTCAGCTAGGACTTATTTTAAAAGGAATTAGAACCTTAACTTCCTCTTCCTTTGCTAGTTCTCTCTAGTAATTTCATTCGTGTGTTTTTACATTTCTAAGTAATTGCTGAAATAGATGTTTATTTGATAATTTACACCTTAAAGAGAATTTTGAAAAGAATCTCATTAAATGGAAGACATTTCTCAGACATTCCAAGTTGCCTCTTAATATTTTACAGTCTTTTTACTATTTATTTTGTATCTCTTTTCTTGAAAGTGTTTATTTTGGGAAGTTCAAAACAAAATTCTCCCTAAGTCTCTCATCAGCTGTAAGATGAATGCACACAGTTGGAACAAGTTCCATTGAAGCTCTCATGCAGAATAAACAAAGTCCTGACCAAAGGCTTGACTTATGATATATCTTTAATGACTATTGTAATGAAAAAGTATTTAACATATTCTCCACCAAAAGAAGGGTGTAGTTTTGCTGCAAAGTCAGCAACACATCAAAATAGGGACAGCCAAGGGAGAGATTCAAAGGGCAAGGCTGATATGGAGCCGATGAGCATTAGAAAGAACTTGAGCAGCTCTGTGCTCATTGAAGAGGGTGATGTAAGTGTTCTGGGGAGGTTGAATATGTCACAGGGAGTTTCTGCTGTTACAGATTAGGCTCTTCAGATGGAACCAGCCTATAGAAATGGGTGTTACCATAGGGTTGTTGCAAGTGTGTAGTCACCACTTGAGCTGTTGTAGGTTATGTCATACCGCCCTATGGTAAAGTAATTTTGCATCAAATGTTCACAACAATCTTTGAGGAATCTTGAGGATTGTTTGGGGAAGAAAGGTTTAGTATTTCTGTAGATGAAGCTAGATATCAGAGAGATGCTTACAAAATCACTGCACATCCTTAACAAAGCAGATCTGTTTCCACTGCCTTTTCTAATCGTGTGACAGCGTAACACTTGGCAGCCAACAAACACTGCATACTGCCCTTGTCACCATGTGGTGGGGCAGGAAAACTTCTGACATGGAAAAGTGCAGACAAAATCAAGCAGTGATTCATGGCTTGGAAGGCTCTGTGTCCTGGGGAAAGATTAATCAAAACTGGCCCAGAGAGCTCAGGGATAGTAATATGTATGCATATTATAGTTACTGGGTGATAGAAAAATATCTTTGGGTGAGTTGGGCCAGATTCACAGATGTTATTTTAGGAGGTACATTTATTATTATTGCTGTTAAGAAAGGTCTCTCTTGTAAAACTCTAATCTCTCTGTGAGTGAGGGGCTAAGAAACCTGTGCTGTATAGATTACAGGCCTGTGGCATTCACAAACAATCATAAGGAGGACTGAGTAGAAAGTCCAAGAAAATTACACTTTTAGACCATTGCTTAGTGAAGAAAAGATGCTGTGAGAGCTGTGGGACAGGCTTATCAAAAGGAAATAAAACACTTTGGTCCTTGAAGAGTTCAAGTAACTCAGAGTGGTTCAGATTATGATCTCATTCCCTGTGACAGTAAAAAAATTAAAATTCTCATTTTAATTTTAGTTCTATATGGTACTCGAATTTTGGAAGATGTGCAGTTATCTTTCTGTAGTTCTAATTATCTTTGAGATGAAGAAGACAGTGATTGGAATGGTTTCGAAGATTTGATACTAGTTAGAAGAATAAGAGAGAAAATGCCCTCTTAACCAATGGGAAAATATACTCAGATGACAGGAGAGGAAGACACAGTTTAGACTAAATTTCTAAAGGAATGTATCTAATAAAATCATTTACCGAGTATGATTAGATAATTTTTATTCCAAAGAAACTTTTGAACTTGTTGGCCCTTTTTTAACTGAATTTAAGGGCCACCGTTTTCTCAAAATTGTGAAATTCCTCTTTATTGTGAGAAAACTAGAGCTGGGGAAGACATTTTTACACCTATGGAAGAAAAAGTTTCAACACACATATCCCGGTCAAGCAACAAGCATGCACAGTGTTCGGAAACAAGCACAGTGCCTCTTGCTTGACCTGAAGCTGATGGATACAGGAGGGATGGAGAAGGGCAGTGTGGATTGCAGGGAGATGAATTTATCAAAGGAATATGAAAAAGGGTTTTGGACTTTGCATTACAGAGCAGGGAATGATGCAAACCACAAATCTCTAGGAAACCAAGCTTTATTAGTTCCACTGCTTTTGGAACAACTTGTTTAAACTTCCCTTGTAGGTAATTAACTTTCTAATGGCACTGTGAGATAGGCCACCTGCAGAACCCTTGGGCAGGGGGATTCACAAGCATGTGCAGTTCAAAATAAGGCCTCATGGAAAACTAGGCAAAAGTGCGTTAGAATAATATTTACATTCAGTAGCATTAAGTACATCTGTTTGTTATTAGAGGGAGGCTGAACTGGCTAAAAATCTTCCGCAAGAGTGACCCAGCAGCAGAAGGCCAGGTACCTCTGACAGCTTTTCTACAGCTACCAATAGAACTATTTTCTAAAGCATGACAAGACTTCCCTCTTAATGTCAATTTGAATACAAAGGAGATAAAATTTAGATTAGTTCTGTCCCCTTATGTGTCTGCTATTGTCTTTATTTTCTCTGTTACTCCTGTGTTTACGTGGTTGTGAAGTTTTCATACAAACTAAAGGGAGTGCAGTTCTGATTGAAATCAATGCAAGCCAAAGATCAGCTTGTTTGAAAAATCAAGGGTGATAGATGACAGTCTTAAACCTAATAATTTAAAAATTCCCTAGAACACTATTTAATTCAAAAATATTATTGCATCTTATTAAGTCAAAGACATAGAACATGAATTTTTTTTTTTTTAGTTTAGTATGCTTTAACGTAACTTTGATGTCTAAAGGTTGTACACGTAATTGCTAACAAGGATTGACGATTTCAGTGTAGTTGTAATGATTTAAGCTATCTGGAAATAATGTTTAGCTTCAAGTGGAAATTCTTTGGCATAGCTAAAAGTTTAGATGTTTCAATCCTATATCTTAGACGTATGTTATGTATGTGTGTTTATGCGCAAAACATTGTTAGGGAGATGGGTTATTCTAGCTAAGGGTTTAGGAATTCTACTGACAAGGAATTTAGGCTTTTGGGTTCAATTTTGTATTCTACTATGGGTTTATTCAATGTAAAATTCAGTAACCACCCCCCTAACTTGTAGTCACTGTCTGCTTGTTATATACATCTCTTTCTCTTTTTACTGAGATTTATAAGAACCTGAAGGGCAAGGAAGAAAAGAGATTCTATATATGTGTGTTTACACATAATACACAGTACATAAAACCTATGACACCCCCACATCTTTGCTAATCAATTCTTTCAAATCTTAAGTATCCACAAATTGCAGGGAGATTTCTAATCTGAAGGCTTTTTTTGCAAACTTCTATTTAATCACAGATTATTGTTGTCTCCTCTAAATTATTAAAAATCTCGCCATCCAGCCCCTTTGCAAGTTTCCTTTAGCTTTCCCTTAGATTCACACTCCCTGTCAAAATGTGCTTTATTCCCTGGTTTAGAGCCTGCTGTCTCCAGTCCCTGAATGTTTGTGTTGACTGCTATTTCCTGGCCAGTGTACATCCTTAGTAGTCTTTGGAGTAAAAATATACTTAGACATTATGTTACACCTTTGTCTTGCACCTATGAATTCTTGTGCTTGTTTGCATGGCGTACTGAAAGCCTGGTACAAACTGAGTTCAGTTCTGCTGCCCAGACACAGGCACTCATGTTATTAGAATTCCCTGGGGTGTGTGTGACAGTTCTGTGAGACTGGGAGACATCATACAGGAGCTTTGAAGGACTCATGTGCCCCTAGAAAGGTGTGTCTCTCCCATTGCAGATCAGAGGATACCCAAAGGTATCTCTGGTGGCACTCAGCACTGACACTCTCTTATCTCAAAATCATAAAAGAAGACATCTATTAATAATACAGCTTCCTACAGTTAAAACCATCAGGAAAATATTCTTAAAGAAAGGAAAAAGCAAAAAATTCCTTTTGATTTGTCCAAATCTGGAGGACATCTATTTTGGTTACGCTCAAAGAAAATGAGCATTGGGAAGTAAAACATCTCCAAAGAGAATTAACACAATAGCAACAGATGTAAAGAGCTGTGTGTTTGGAGATTAGCAACAGAAGTAACCACCTTATGATAAGACTCAGAGTGTTGTTTTGCGGTTTAAGAAAAGCAAGTAGGTATGACCAAAACGACTGTCCTTTGGGAAGATGGAGTCAAAGGGCACATGCTTGAGAGCCACAAATATGAGCTATTCAGAAAACAAACAAAGACCTCTAAACTAAAATGTGCAGGTGACTGAAAAGGTCACCCTGTGAAAAGCAGAAAGAATGAAGCAAAGGGAGGTGATGAGGTGTATTTGAAACAGTGGCCTCATCTTCTGTGTAAGTGCACCAGATGAGGAGCAATGTGGGTCAGTAGATCCCGCACTGGAGCTGGGATCTCCTAACTCCTCCAGTCTGCATGAGACCTTGGGACACAGCTGCTCATTTAATGATTAGTGATGTGGGTGGGTAATGTGTTCAAAATGTGTTGGTTTCTAGAGCTATGCTATTTAAACAGCACAGAATGGCAAGACTTTGAAACAAGTCTTAATATTTTATAGGCTGTGTAGCTGCCTTAAAATAAAGGAAGCACATATTCATTCAAAAATGGGAGACCACCTACTTAAAATGTAACCCTGCAAGTAAGACAATAATTTCCTAGACAAACTTATATGTAAGCAGCGAGTCACCCTTTCACATCTATAAATTTTTGTGTAGTGTATTTCTATTGAAAATAATTTGGATTCGGAAAGGTATAGACCTGATTCTCTGCTTTCTTGTACTGAGTCCTTGTGTGTGTGGTGGGTTTTTTTTTATTTATTTTTTTTAAATTTTGTTCTCAGTCTGTTACAACTATTTTGATGAGTCTCATTTTGTTATGTGTGGTCACTTATCTGTTACAACTCATTTACTGACTTCCATATGTTGCTAAAATGTGTTTGGAGAGGGGATTAAGTTACTCTTTCTAGCTGTGAATTTGTTTGGTCACTTGGACACGTTCGCTGGGATGTGAGATCCTAGAGCCTTCCAAATGGAGATTTTCTATTTTTTTACTTTACTGTGGGGGACCCCCCACATGCTTCCCCCGTGAGCCCTGCATGTAGCATCACAGCTTTACTACAGCAAAGTGAAATCTTTGTAACCTAGCTTCTGGTATCCACTGCCTATGGAATATTAGTTGAAGTGCCTCCCTCCAGAGGTAAAAGAGAGAAACAGGGATGGTGAAAGGTCTTTCAAAATCCTTAATGTCCATTGCAGAAAACATTTCTTGAATAATTGCCTACAAAATTGGTTCAGTGAGTGAAGCATATCCTTGCTTTTGTTTGAGTTAAAACTGAGGAATTAGGAATTCAAATGGGATATTTAACTGATTGGCCAAAGAACTCCGGTTTCCAGTGTTTTTTTTAATGAATGTTCCTCGTTAGAATTACATTAGAATTACAGTGCTACTTTGAGAACATAAGTGCAGTAAGCATTGACTAGGTCGTGTTTTAGTCAAATCTGTTTCCTTATGAATGCTGTGACTGATTTAGATTCTACTCTTCTGTATCAGCTTTTTGCTTATGCCTTCAAATGACCATTTTTTGTACTTATGTTTGTTGGAGAAGATGACTTGTGATTCTCAGGATTTCATAAAAATAAACAACACGTAGTGAGTTTGTTTTTGTACCAACAGGGATATTTACCCTATAAGGTTCTGTGTAACTGGGTTTGGGCGTAGCTTTGGGAGTGAAGAGTAAAGGCAGAGGCAGAGATGCGGAATCTGTTTAATCTACTTGATTATTTGAAGCCAAGTGAATATGCCTACGCAGCACAGAAAATAAAAGACAGCTATTTGGTCCCCTCTCCCTGTGGGTTTTACATGGATTATGCACCATGCCTCAAGTATTAGGAGTGGCCACATGCTGTAGAACCACCTTCACATGCAAATGTACCATTATATACAACATGAAGTCATGCAGGTTTGGCCTTTCCAGACTATTTCAAATAGTCTGCTCTTCTGGGTTTTCTACAGTTGTCAATACCCTTGGAAGATACAATAATTTCTTTTGCATGATATTGCATGAGATTGAACTCAGCAGTTTCCCAAGTCCTCTGGTAATAGAATTCCAAAAGTAAAAAAAACCCCAGCCAAACAAAGTAAGTTACTGTTTTCTTTACAAATGTTGTGTTTGATACAGCAATAAATGAATACTAATGAAACAGAAATCAGTGGATTCAGTCTCTGCTCTTGTGATTGGCAAAGTATCTGAATATTTGGAGTAGTGTTTTATCTGAAGAGCTGAATATGATTTGATATAATGTGCGATGACTTCCTAAAACCACCAAATAACTGAACAAGTCTGTCATGAATTTGAAGATAATTTTCACATCTTGGACTGAAGTGGAGAGGCAAGTGCCAATCTCGTCACTCTTATGACCAGTGACAGGACCCAAGGAAATGGCATGAAGCTGTGTCAGGGGAATTTTAGGTTGGATAGCAGGAGAGTGTTTTTCACCTCGAGGGTGGTAGAGCACTGGAACAGAGTCCTCAGGGAAGTGGTCACAGCACCAAGTGTATCTGAATTCAAGAAGCATTTGGACAACATTCTCAAGCATACTTGCATTCTTGGGGACGGTCCTGTGCAGAAACAGGAGTTGGACTCGATGATCCTGATGGGTCCCTTCCAACTCAGCATATTCTATGATTCCATGATTCTATGACTGTGTATATACAGGAAATAACGTGTGTGAATGCGCAGAGACAAACAGAATGTAATACCTGCTGGGCAGCCAATAAACCTGAATTGTATCTTTCTGTTTCCCTCAGCCAGGAAGTCCCTCAGCTATTTTTAAATCTCTATCTGTGAACATAAGACTCTTTCTTGGGCAAAAAAGGACAGGAAATAATTTAAAATACCTTGAAATTTCCTGCCTCTGTTTATCCCTTGCTGCCTCTCCCTTTCTTACAGAAGATTTACAGGTTTATTCAGCCTAAAAGCAATAGTCCAGCAGTTATTTCCAGAAGTCCTGCATTTTAAAGTGGTCCCTACATAGCAAGTAGGCAGTCAGAGAACCTTTCATTCAAGTCTTTTTACCTCTGATGTGTGGCCCATGTCTTGACGAGTTCCTAGGAAGTTTGCTAATATTTAGATACTAGAGGATGGTGATGACAGTCAGATGACAGCAGTTTGTCACTGAAGTTGTCACTACTCTCTGGAGTACTAGACTGTGGAAAACATGGCTGTAAGAAATGTTGTCTGTCAGCTGCACTTTGCAAATAGAAAAATGAAGATTTAAAGATTTGATCTCTTAAAATTTCACATGGAATCCAGCTCTGGGTTTTCCATCTGTTTATTACTGGAAAGGAAAACTGATCAGCTTAGCTAAGTCCTTGGGCTTTAATTTGAGAAACTAGCTAATTTTCTAGCTCTAGTACAGATACAAGGTTGGATTTTCAAGTTGTCAAGTCATTCTCTATCTACTCCCCATATTCCAGTGATTGGTTGGAAAACTGTAAATTTTATACAATACAATATTACACTCTCAGGCATGACGAGGGAATCTGTTGGCTCCTAAAAGAGCTTCTAAAAGCCTTTTAGCACAGCAATCATCCCAGAAACTCAAGGAAAAAAGATTAAAATCATTAACTCTTTCTAAGTGTGCTCATTAGAAATGGTTAGATGGTCTGAAATATGCTAAAGTTAAAATAATGAAGGTTCGGGAATCTTCTAGGGAAACACATTGCATAGAAAATTCCAGCTTGTGGAAACAGAAGCTGTCTGTGAGTAAAAGTACAGTTTAGCTACTTCTCTTAATGTGAATTTTTTTAAAGAAGTTATGGAATTGCTAAAATATATTCCTGACTTTTCTGGAAGCAAATGAATCCCATCTTCAGAAAAAATTTTATCATGAAATTTTAATATTCACTGTTTTTTAAAAATTCTCCTGATCTCTGTTTTTGTTTTGGTGTGGGATGGAAAGAATTCAAAATATTGACAAACTTCAAGGAGTAAAAAACCAGATTCAGCACAGTTGTTTTGAAGGACAAGCTTGGTGATCATCTGCTAAGTAAAAAGAATAATTTTTCTTTTCAAGCATGCTGAATTATGATGTCAGATTTCTTTATGCCTATTTCAAAATTCTGTTAAATATTTTAAATGAAAAATAATGATTTCCAATAAATGTGTTAGTTTTAATGTTGATAATTTCCTACCATAGTTATAAAATTTTCTTGTCACCAAGTAGCATTTATTAATAGTTGTGGAAGGATAAGTTATATGTTCATTTTACACTTTTGTTAAGGGTTGTTGTCTAGGCTTGCACTTGCTTAAAAATCTGTACCAAATGAGTGATCATGGTTTAATTACGATGTGTATTTGTGCTAAAGGTAAAATTCCTTAAAATCCAGCAAAGAACTTGGGCTAGTCATGGGTTATGTGCTAACACTGCATGTTGTAGAGTTTCTGTTGCAGTCTGGATTAAGAATATATAATTTATGAATTAAACCAGAAGATCTGAGAAATATCCCTGATGAGATTTATCTGAAAAATATGTATTTGTTAAGGAAATCAAGTATTAATTATTTTTATGAAACACACATGGTTCAAGTAGTTACTTTACATGTGTGTTACTGATATTGACACAAAGGAGCTTTCATGTATTTCACTTCTTAGTGTAGTGTATATTTAAAAAAAAAAGACTCCTTTTGCTTTCCAACGTGATGAGGATTGTCAGGTCTGGTCCTGCATTGGAAAACTGGTTGATATTTCTGCTTAAGAAGCAAAGTAAATAAAATGCAATCCCTGGAGTGGATTCCTCTGCTGTGTTCCCTTGGAAAGCTTCTAATTGGACAGAGATGCCCTCTGTCCATGCACAGAGACCAGCAATCAAACATACATGGGGAATGAATTCCAGCAGACTTTATAGCCACCTCTGCACAATAACAATAAATAATGAAATAAATGCAGGGCACTTTTGCTGGTTGGTTCTCAAAGCAGTCTACAGACCACTTAAACAGTAGCACATTGATTTTTCTCACCCATGGAATACAGCGATCCTGTGTCAAAACATGGCTGCTGTTTAAAAGCACATAGCAAAATTACAGTGTGTTTAGGACAGGAATTAATATTTGTGGTAAAAACTACAGGATATTTTTCAGGGTGCAAAATATAAGCATTATTGAATATGCACTACATCTTTTTTGACACATGCCTGTCAGTGCTGTTTGACTTCAGAGCCAGGAAAGAATTTTGCAGAAAATGGCTATGTTTTCCATCCTTATTCACTTAGCCAAGGGACTTTTCTTGATCTTCTGTAGCTGCCTTACTTCTTTTTTTTTTTTTTAATTTTTGGTACTCAGCTACTTATATTGTGAATACCTACAGTATAATCCACACCAATAGCTGAACCTGACCAAACCTGGACAAGCAAGTGTAGTACTGTTGGTCAAATCTGTTTCTTTTATCATTCTGGTTGGATACCAGTAACAAACAAAGTGTGGAGAGTCCAAATACCACATAAAAGACCCTGATCCCCAACTGTGCTTGAACAGCCTGCACTGAAGTCTGTGCTTTCAGAGCTTAGCTGCTCTTGGTACCTAAGCTAGGCTGATGGGAGTCACCTGGGCAGACCTCTCACTGATGTGATCATGCTTGTGAGCACTCTGTTCAACACAGCCCTCCTAAGGTTTGGAACTCCTTTACAGGTATGGTAAAGGAGTTTACTGCAAGCTCTTCCTTTACTGCAAGCTCTCAGCTCCTCTCCGGAAGCCTGAAGCTACCACTTAAAAGGCTATTTTCAGTATGTCTGTGATCCAAATATGTTTGTTTTCATTTGTTCAGATTCAATGCAGGTGTTTTTTACTTGAAAATCTTGGTATCCTTTGCTTCTTCCACAACTATAATATTTCTTTCAGCGAGGCCAGAGATGCAGTGATTATTTCCTTAGTTTTTATTTTTCTTTCTCATGTATATATGTGTGCATATCTATCTCAATTATTCAGTTTATAGGAAGATGTCCTGGTGTGTTTTTCAAAACTCTCTTTTCAATAGTAACTTATAACTTTTCCTATGTTCTGAATCCTGCATAAAAATTTGAATTTGAGCATTTTATGATTTCTAGTATTGAGTTGTCTCACACCAGCATGTTTTCCATTGGCTCCTCCATTATTTATAGGAAACTGATGGAAAATGTTAAAAAACTTGACTGTGTTTTTATTTTTTAAAAATTAAGGTGATGAGAGTGTCAAAGACTATCCCATCTTTCTTCTTCCCCTGCTCCATATTTCATCTGAATCCTGAAAGAATATCCTTGAGAATAGTCATTGAATGTTCAGAAGTAATACATTTTAGGCTCTTACTTCAGATAAAATTGCAAGATATTATTGATTTCCATTCCAGCAGTTTAAAGATGTAGAGTTTGGGTGGTTTTATTCATAGTAAGCTGTAATGACACTGTTAGAGGATCTACTGTGTGTTCAGTAGTGAGGAATGAGGCTCTAAAGGTCTGGAAGTTTGGAAAAGTTCAGATGCCTCAAAATGCTTGGATTCCTCTCAAAATTTTTTCTTAGCTGTATAAATCTACCACCCAGCTGTCATCCTCTGAGGAGTTAGCAAAAAAGCGTATTTATAAGACAAATCATTTGGCTGATGGAGAGAAATATGTTAGCAATATTTTTTTGATTCACATTTGAAAGTAGAATATTTCTTCCATTTCAGTCAGAAGTCAGGGCTGCAAGTAGGTTCTTTCCAACAAACTTACAAAAGCCTTTTTCTTTCTGCAGGCATTTAGCCACACCACTGTGGGCTGTGATCTTGTCAGTTCTCATAAGCTACTAACACCAATGGTAACAAAATACTTTCCTTAGTTATAGGATGTACGTTTCCATGAATTCGTTTGGTTCATCTCATATATGAAGTGTCAAACCTTTTTTTTTTTTTTTAAAGCATGAAGAACACTGGAAGAATTTTGAGCAGTTTTCTCACTATCAAAAGCCAGTTAAATGAGCATAAACCATATCTTATAACTAATTCAGGTACAGAAAAAACCTATTGGGCAGAGACATAGCTTGAAGGGCTGATAGCCTTTCTCTGTGGCTGTCCTGCTGCGGGAAGCTGACTAAATGAGACAGGATCAGGCCCAAAACATGTAAATGAACCGGTATTTCATGGTGTGAAAGTGTGCATCTTCTGCAACATAACACAGCATCTGGGGTAATAGCATCAGAAAAGACAAACTAAATGGGAACTCGCTCTCCTTTGCTACAAAAGTAATTATCATTCAGGTGGATTTAAAAGGGCTTTACAGCCTCACTCATTTATACAATGTGTTAATGTGTATTGCTTCTGCAGCCACTTATAGACTGAAACATGGCATCGGTTCAACAGCGTTTAGCAGCAAACTGCAGCATGGCAGGAGCTGAGCACAGCAAACATCTCCAGCTGAAAATGCCCAGAGAGCAGCAGGAGAGAAAATTTAAATTGCACAATGTATTTAGAGAGGACTTGCAACTTGAGGTGGCTTGAGGCAAAAATTACCCTTAGTGGTTGGTGATTGGGATGATCTTGCAGCGGAGCCTGGTTTAGAAGACAGCACTGCTATTCTGTGGCACTCACTGGCACTGCAGTGTAGAGAGTAGTGTTGGCTCAAAAGGAAAAGAAACTTGAATATGTCGCCAGCACTACTCGCAAGAGCAGCTGAGTTTTCTGCTCGTAAATAGACCAGGCAAACATAAGTAGAGCTCAACATCTGAGTTCCCCTGACAACTCTTACTTTCATTTAGTCATATTTCAATTGGTCATACTTCTTTGAATAGGTAGGGTTTTAGAGAGAGATGCAGTTGCTGCTCTGCAGCAATAGGCCTCTCTTCCTGTGAAAGCAAAGCATTATGAATGCAAAAGACTTTTCTAGCTAACACCGTTGAGAGGATGGAAGTTCTGGTGGGAAAACTTCCAAGTGAAACTTTGGCTTCGCTCAGCTGGAGTGGCACAGTCTCCATACTAACAGCACCTTTTTTTTCAGCCCCTCCTCCCTGCCTTTTTTTTTTAAACCACAAACTTCCCCGTGTCACAGCTCTGTGCAAATATTTCCCATATGTCAGCTGGCTGATCCAGTAATCATTTAGGGCTGGAGTGTAAATTACACAAGTGGCAGCATGCACACAAATATCTGACTTGTATGATTCTATAATTCAGTGAGACTTAACTTATGGTGAATTGCACTGGTTTTAAATTAAAAACTTTCTTTTAATAGCTGTGTATTCAGTATTAGAACGGCTATTATTTTGTCTCACACTATTCCTAGCCAATGTGGAATGTCTCGTTTGTGTTTTAATGATGCCTCTCTTGCTGTTTGCTTTCTTCATTTACTTTCATTTCTATCCAGTGTGTTGTCATTATGCCATGAACTAGATTTTTTGGGTAGGAAACTATCTTTATGAATGTCTAGAATGTGCATGGCATTTTTTAAACTAATTAGTAGCATGTACTATTGTTTATTTTGTATCTGTAATACTGCTCTTGAGCAGTTGACTGTAATGTTTCAGGCAGGGTAAAAGAGAGTATTTTGATTTTAGGGAATTATTGGAGGATTTAAATTAATCTTTTCCTTCAAGATGGTAGGAGTGCACTTCTCAGCACAATATGACTGAGTATATGCTGGTGTTCATGGGAGGCAGAAGAAATACAAATAGTGCAGGGGACTTGGATTTCTGAGACTTTTTATAAAGAAAAGCTTTCCAGAAAAGAATGCTTTGAACAGCTTTGGCTGTTTCCTTCTCTGCACATGTGTCCTTGACTGTGTGCACAGGGTTCCTCTGGTCCCCAGCAGTGGCTGCTGTGTGGGGCTGGGGGAGCTGGTGGCTGGCTCCAGCCTGTGATGCAGGGAGGCAGAGCAACCCTTGGTCCTACTGTGAGAAGCAACTGCGAGAAGCAAGAGCTGTTGCTGATGGAGTTGCCTTCTCCCAGCTCATCACCACTTTTAGTGTTACTCTCCCTGCCCCCACAAACATTTAGAAGTGTCTTTGCAGACACTTTTGTTAAGCACTCTTTACGCTGCCTGTGACAGTTCCTGTGCAATGCTTGCCCTCTTTCCCTCTTTCTTTCCTTTCCTTGGTTTCCTATGTTTTATAGGTTTCTGCACTTCCAGTTTAATTTGTCTTTACCTCCTTTTTTTTTTTTATTTAATTTCTTGTAGTCCTGTCTCCCTCTTTTATTGCCCATCATTTTTTAATTTGTAGTACATGTAGACATGTACATTGGAAAGCTGTGGAAAAATAGAATAAAAATGGTTTTTACATTGGAGATTTAATAGATGTATTTGTCCTTTGTCCCTCTTTCACAGTTGTATTGATCATAAAATCATACATTTTGCACTGAGCAATACTGTGAGTGAATGTAGCCTGCAGTATGTCATGGGCAGATTCAGTCACAAGGACTGAAGAGCATGTTGCATTATAGCTGGCAATAAAGAGGTTGTAAATGTGACATTTGAGTTAAATTGCTTAGCTACCATTTTTATGGGTCTTTCTTTTCTTCTGTTTTTGTTTCTTTGTTTCTGGAAGTAAAAAAAGGTGCAAGCTTTCTGTTTTTACTGGATGGTATAAAAGAACAGTCATTAGAAGTCAGCTCTAACCTCATCCTCAAAATTTAGGAGGAAAAAGTCCAAGAGGCAACGTGGTAGAATTTCCACATTTTTAGTCACACTTGATATGAATTGGCTGAGCATGTCCCTGACAAGAACACCCACCAACATGGGTCTCTACATGATGTGAATTTTTTAGTAAGTACACAGATGCCTGCAGTCTTTCCTCCTCTGGGGACTGCCATGATCCAAGGGGTTAGTGGAATTGGCTCCAATAAGGATCACCTAAGCCAAGCTGGCTGGTACCAGTAGACAAGGCTTGTTCTGTGCATCCCTAGGAAGATTTATGAGTAGTGTGGAGCTTCTTTGGGGATGATTTTGAGTTCAGGGGAGTTTTAAAAAGTGGGGAGAATTGGAAGTGCTAGGCGATTTTCCTTGGGTAGAGAGAAGAGCCATCAGAGAACAGTAGTCCTTGATCATGCATGAAGGTGCAAACTGTTTTTCCCTGCACCTGCTGGAATAAAACTGGTCTTAGGTTTATTTCTTTTTTGTTTTTTTTTTTAAGGTGTCTTTTAATGTTCGTGCAGCAGCTCTGCAGAAGTCATGCAAGAAAATGAATCTTTTATTGCCTTCTGTTGTAAAGGGAAGAAGCAGAGCAATTCTTTACCATACTTTCTCTAGCTCAGAATTATTTACTATAGCAATTATATTGGGAGTTCAGAGTAATTTTGGGATCTTTTTATTTTCTGGCAAAAAACCACAGAGATAAAAATGGCTCTTGCCACACTGGTACAGTGGCAACCACTGCAAAGCAAAGTGCTCCCCTGAGATGTGAAACTCAGCAGTTTCCCACTGATGGCTGGACCAGCTGTGGAAGGAGGAGGAATAAAAGGTGATATGAGTTAGATTTATGCTGATGTATGAGGTGAGTGTAGGTTTTTGCTTAGAAGTTGCTAGAAGGTCATGGTATTTTACCAACTGAGATTTATACATTTGAAAATGAACCTCCAAATGGGAATGCTTCCAAAGTCTAATAAAGCAGAGCTGTGCTCATACACTGACCTTGGCAAGCCTGCAGGTAAGTTCCACAACTTCTACCACCTTATAAACACTAAGATGGGTTATACAGAAAAAACTATAGAGGCTCTATTTAGAGACTTATGGTAGCAAGTAGGCAGAAAAACTTCAAAACCACCAATTTAATTTATTGAAGGTCTCAATAGGAATATATAGGAAAAAATTCTGTCTTCCACTGCAAATATTCCCCCAGCAGCACACTGTACCTGCCAAGAGTAGCCAGAATTTAGGGCAAGGGGTGGGGGAACAATGTTAAACCTATTCAGTAGTACCACTAAAAAAAATTTGAAGGATGAACATTAACCTGGATCTGTATTTTACCTGATTAGCACAGCAAGGAAGTCTATAGCTGAGAGATTTTTTAAGCTGTAGTTTACTATTTATGTAGTTGTATATCATGATTGTAGAAAACACAACAGAACACCCACTGGGATTAAGGCACATTTTTAAAAGTTTTCCAGCCTGTCTCTGGGTTTCATAAAGATTCTAAAAGGTTTCTTTTGTGGATCCAAGTTGGGAAAACACAGGTGAGATCAAGAAGTTGTTTGTACTTCCAATTAAAATGAAAGTGGTGCCAGTTAAGAGTTCAAGATCTCTACTTCCAAGGAGACAGAATATGACAGAAAAAAAAAATCAGGCCAGTACTAGAGTCTGGACCACTCCAGAGCACAAATTAGAGCAATTTGAGGAAATGGCAACTTGCTCCAGCATCCTTCCAGCTTGCCAATGCAGCAGGACACCATGGCCCTGTCTGTGCTTACTCTCTGCCACTTTTGAACTCCAGGAATTTCTAGAGGGCATTTTATGATGCCTTTGCTACAGTTGTGCAGCATAAAGAGGCTACAGTGAGTGATGGCATTATTTACTCATATAATTGCAGAAAATGACTGAAATCACAGTCCTCACACCCACTTGTAATAATGTATTAAATTATTATTAGGTTTTTTACTAAATATTTTTTTTTGTCATCAGTATGGACAATGGGATTGAGTGCACCTGAGGACACCAAGCTGTGTGGTATGGTCAACACACTAAAGGGAAGGAATGCCATCCAGAGAGACCTTGATAGGCTTGAGAAGTGTGCCTATGCAAATCTTATGAAGTTCAACAAGGTCAGGTGCAAGGTCCCGCACATGCGTCAGGGAAATCCCAAGCACAAGTACAGGCTGGGTAGAGAACAGATGGAGAGCAGCTCTGATGAGACGGTCCTGGGGGTACTGGCTGATGAGGAGTTCAACATGGCCCAGAAATGTGTGCTCATGGCCCAGAAATGTGTGCTCACAGCCCAGAAAACCAGTTGTATCCTGGGCTGCATCAAAAGACACATGGCCAGCAGGTCAAGGGAAATGATTCTGTCCCTGTACTCTGTTCTGGTGAGACTCCACCTGCAGTACTGCATCCAGCTCAGGAAGGACATTGACCTGCTGGAGTGAGTACAGAGGAGGGCCATGAAGATGATCAAGGGGCTGGACCACCTCTTCTATGAAGACAGACTGAGAAAGCTGAGACTGATCAGCCTGGAGAAGAGCAGAGAAGGCTCCAGGGAGACCTTAGAGCCCTTTCTAGTACCTAAAGAGAGCTTATAAGAAGGCTGGAGAGGGACTATTTACAAGAGTATGTAGTGATAGACATGTAGTGATGGCTTTAAACTGACAGAGGGTAGGTTTAGAATAGATATACTGAAGAAATTCTTTACTGTGAGGATGATGAGGCTCTGTAACAGGTTGCCTAGAGAAGCTGTAGATGCCCCATCTGTGGAGGTATTCAAGACTAGGTTGGATGGAATTTTGAGCAACTTGATCTAGTGGAAGGAGTCCCTTCCCATGGCAGGAGGGTTGAAACTACATGATCTTTAAAGTCTCTTCCAACCCAAATCTTTCCATGATTCTATGATTTTTACAAGTGCATTTTTTCCTTGTATTGCCTTTAGAGGATCAGAAGAAAGGCAAATCATATTTTACAGTAGTCAAACAAACGATGTTTTAAATTTTAGTGTATCTTATGATAAGTTGTGTTTTTAGACCTTGTAAATCAAAGATGTACCAATAACTGATATATTTCAGTGTGAAAAGTACTTAAGGGGCTCTTTGAAATATGTCCACTGTGTTTGCATGCAGCCTTCTGCTATAATAAACCTGAAGAGCTGCCCTGTTCGTGGCCTTTCAGGTTGTATTTACCAGAGATATAAAATATTTTAGCATGAATAAGAGGTAGAGTGCATAATATGATGTGCATAAACGCGTGTGCTTTTTAGAGCTGCCAGCGTATTCTGTTTTAGCAGAACTGCTGAAGGGATGGGATTATGAACTGGGTCCCAACTGCAGGAATCTTAGTTACATTACATAACTACTATATATTTTTTCCTATTTTTTCCTTACTGTTTTCTAGAAGTTATTTTTTGTTATATTTTTAACATATTTCATAAAATATGCAAGATGTTGCTCTTCAGCTTAGTGTATATTGTATAGCTCTGACAAACTGGTTTATACTTTAGGGCTGGGTTTAGTTTCTAGGGGTGTATTTCACTATGCAAAACTAATTTGGTTTGTGGAGTCTTGCCAGTACTACCTATAAAGTGGACTCTCACCTAACGTAAACATTTTAGGGCTGATCCTGCATCTGCAGTTTGTGATTTGTGGAACACATAGCCCATGTGCTGGGGAATGTATGGAACTCCCAGCTGATTTCGTTAATGTAGGTTTCCAGTTGTGTGTTGGAGATCTACTTTTGTCCTCATTGTGCAATGTTTTTGCAATGATTTTGGCTCTTATAGCATCAAGTCTTTGAAATGGCGGAATTAATACTTGATTATATTAATAGGAAAAAAAAGCACTCTTTTTTTTTTTTTAAGAGTCATACTATTATTCTTGTAAAGGAAGCTTCATTCACCAGCTATTGATCCCTCTCCTCTGGTTAGGAGGACTGGCCTTCCAGTTCCATGAAACAGTATCTTGCACAGCAACTAGAAATATTTTGCATTTAAATGATCTCTCATGAAAACAGAGAATAGTACCAAAAATTTGTGCCAGTACTCCATACCTTTTAACAGAAAATACTGAATCTTGCCTCTGTTTTGGTGTATTTATGTGTATTTATTTTTTTAACTTCTTTTTAAGTAATAAAGTGAACTTTGAATAGGGTATCTTACGTTATTCCAATATTCACTTCAGTCTTGCTGACTGTATTGACTTTGTAGATTGGGACTCAAACCCAAATATGTCTTTTTTCTAAACTGTGTGAATGTAAGCCCAGAAATTAGTGTGACATTAAGTAAGCCTCTGTGCATGCCAGATGAGGCATCCCTGGACTATGATATATATCAGTACAGACTTGAGTTTGTCCCTCTCTAGAGCCAGATGCATTGCAATCAGAGATCTCCTATGGTACTGTCATATGATTCTATGTCAGGCAGATAAAGCGAATGCGGGGTCCTTCTAGAAGAATACCAGGGAGATAAATGGTATATTTAGGCAAAATGCATGAAGTCTGGCCTCATAGCATAAAGGATGCTGTGCTCTGAACAACAGCTTGGCAATTTGGATAAAGTCTGACAAGATTATCTTTCAGGTTTTAATATATTTTTATATACATGCCTTCTTAATCTGCAACACAAGCAGAATCTTTATAACCAGAAGGACTATTTCGTGAAATGCAGAGTAGAGGAAACTAAAGGCTATAATACTGTTTTCTCACTTTTAATAATTTAATTTCTGTTTCCTTTCTGCTATACTTTTTCTCTGGATTTGGATGTAGTTTTTATCTTTCCCTATTTTTTAACATTATTGAAACATTATTATTGTTACCTTATTATTGATGTGCAAGACTGTTAGCACATTATTTTCTCTCACTTCCACAAAATCCACAATTCTTGACCAGTACAGATTTTTATATATTTGCTGTTATATTCTCTTTTTAAAGTATTTAAAGCAGTGAGGCATAGTGTATTGTAAACAATTAATTTTGTGAGTCAGTTTGAATTTTCTCTTAGAACACACCAACAAAGGGGCAGCAGCTTTCAACTGCGTGGCTCACTATGCAACGCAGAACTGCTTATACTAAAATTTCTGGAGCTAGTTCTGTAGCTGTAGACATCTACTGTGATTGAATATACATTGAATATACAAATCCCACATCATTAGACTGAACATTTGAGACCTTGGAGGTAAAAAGCCTCACAGTTGTCACACTTTCTACCAGTTTGCTCATTACATATGTCTGAATATACTGTCTATAGAAATAGGTTTACCTTGGAAGACAGGTATTCTAAAACTGAGAAGGCTAATTGCTCACGTCTCTGGAGATGAGGGAAATTGTTCTACCTTCTCTCAAAGGGTGCATCTACATTAGTAATTTAGTGTCCTGGATGAGTGTTTTTGATGCAGAAAGCCACTTTCCTGAAGGTCATGTGCCTAATGAAAGTTGTGCTATTAACTGAAATGGAGCAGTCTGTGATGGGGCATCATACTGTGTCTTATATTACTTGTATTATACCTACAGAAGTCATACATGGATTGAACTTTTGAAACACGTAGATCATAATTAACTAATAATTAGAGCCAGTTAGTTTACTATTAATGGATAATTAAAAACACAGTGTGGACTGAAAAACTGTTGTCAGTATTTGTGAGTGAAGTATAGGGTATCTTGGTGAAGCCTTTTGACAATCTACAACACTAACTACTTGGGAGTAAAAAAAAATATTTTCACAATTTTTGTATATCTGGAACATCATACCTAACTGTTCTTAATCTTTCTGACAAAATTAGAGAGAGATGAGAAAGAAAGCATTTGAGATGGGTAGGGGATGCTTTATGAAAAAGAATCATGGGGCAGGTTGAAGCTGTGGATGTGTCAGAAAGTTCAGACCCCTGACTGGGAAGCTGCTACTCAAACTTTATAATGAGGATCTTTTTCCCTGTCCCGACCTCTCTCCCCAAGTCTGGCATTTGGCTTTACAGAGCATTGGTCAGTTCTTCAATCAGCATTTCCTCAAACATTAATGGCTCCACTTTAAAGGTGGAATTCTCATCCTGAAGATGATAATCCTTCATCATGTAAAATGACCATGCTGTAATAAGATCTTCTTGCAGGGTACAAATGTGTTATTAGGTGTCAGTCTGCAGGCTCAGGTCATCCACCAGCTGTTATACTGCACAGGTTGTATTTTTTTGCAACATTTGGTGGAACATTTCAGGACTGCAGGATTATCTGAACCAGATGTGAAAAGGCATCTCCCTGACACAAGTGTGCAATTAGTCATAAGTGATTACCCATGACCCCTTATGTGCAAGGGGAGAGAAACTTAGGGTTAACTGCTGTCTGCACCTTAGCTGAAGAGGGCTATAAAAGTTCCTCTTCTTTGCTTCTCAGACTTCAGCCAGTTTTCTACTTGTTCTTGCTTCTGAGATTTTTTCAGGGACATGTAAACCAGAAGAAACCTAGAAATCTGAGTTGTATTTGGAGAAAAGTAACAGAAAGCCATTGAGAAAGAGAGCTTAGTCCTAGTTTTTTTCCACCTTTCTCTGCTGTTTGTGGTTACAAAGTCAGTGTAATATCACAGTCTCAGTGAAGGAACTGGATCTATTGGTCCAAGGGCAAGAAGCAAATTAAGGACATCCCTCTGACTAGCCAACCTTTCTCCTTTGTATGGAGTAGGACTTCACTTTGGGCTACGTCTGCTGTCAATAGCAACAGTAGCATGACAAAGGAAGAAATATGAGATTCTCATGAGGCTTTACCCATCAACATCCACACTTTGACTTCCTCTGGAAAATGGTAAGCGGTCAGCACAATTTTAGACCACTGCTCAAATGCCATTTCTAAGAGCTAATGTGGCCTAACTCAGTTTCTGGATAGATCTAAGTGGCCTGTGTGTCTGTAGGGCTTGTACAGCAGACTTCCTGTATCTGCTGAGATACAGCAATGTATCTGCTGTATGCTTGTTGACATAAATGAATCGATGACTTTATAACAACTTGAAAAAATCTACTTACGTAGTTGTGATGGCATTGGGAACTGTGTGAAGCCTTGTATTATTAAGAGACAAAAGGAAATCTCAAATTCTTTTGTCAAGCTACACATTAACTTATGTCCTTTAATTGATTAATGACTTCCCTTTGTAGGACTGGGGTTCATCTTTACCTGTCCAGTGTGACTTGCACACCTGCTTTTCCTCAGTTATGTTTGTAGGCTATAAATTGGTCAGGAGTCTACATCTACTTATGAAAGAAAGTGCCACAGCTCTGACATAGTAAAAGAAAAAGGTAGCTGATGCTACATAAACTTTAAGCAGCAGGTGGAGATA